>CM029549.1:33869775-33923531 GCA_017141385.1 Sogatella furcifera | reverse complement strand
CCTTTTTCAACCAATCAACAGCTGGCGGTGGTGGTGGCGCGCTGACATTCAAATCAAAGCAGTCGATAATCATTGATATTAAGCATTTATACTTGAGTAATATTCCAATAATTGATATTATACTATTAATAATAATTATTAATTATTTTATCATAATTTTTAATAATAATTCGCACGACTTCAATTAATTTTTGGGGGGTTTTTGTTACTGAAGCAGTGCTTCACTTGCTTCATATGACCACTTGCCACTGTCAGACTCTGTGTTACTTCGTCTAGCAGGTTAGCCAGCGCCATCTAGCGGGTGAGAATGCAACTAGACTAAGCTTCTCTGTTAGCCAATATCTGTCGAAAATCAACAACTTTGAATTGATATTGTACAATTTAGGATGATCATACAAAAATTATCTTGGGCTTAAGCGTTTCTGGACTAAGAAAATCGAATACACTGATAGTTATAAAGTAATATTCAGTCACTAAATCAATAAACTTTTGAAGCAAAGTTCCAATAGCAAGCAGATGGCACCTACTCCAAATTCAGCATAGGCGAAGATAGCATAAATAAGGTTACTGGTATAGCTGTTCTTGGAACTGATTAACTGATAATTTTTTTGTTTTGTTTTCATTGATGTTGTGTGCCGAAAAATAAAGTTTGACACCACGGGTCAAAAATGTAATATTCCATCTCTCAATCTTTTCTAGTCCTCGGCCTATGGCCTTGGACTTGAAAACCGATTTTGTGCCGGTAAACGCACATTTTCGGCCCTAGGTACAAAATATACTATTTTTACCTGATGTCTTTATTAATAAAATTATTCATTTATTTGCATTCATTTAATATTTCTCAACATGCTAACAAACAATGGAAGCTTGTTATGGAAATACACCAAAAATTTGCCCAAATTTCATCCAATAGGCTCATTGAGGAAATGACTCCAGCTTGGTCAATATTGTTTGAAAATTATTGATTTTGTCTCAATCGTAGGAAACATTCTGACCTTCAATTTGAGCCCAATCAATATTTTTTTAACCAATATTGACCAAGCTGGAGTCATTTTCTCATCTTGCCTTATTTTATCAAAATAAACACTCACTTGAGAAAACATTCACTTAAAGGTCGTTGCTCATATTTTATATTCTCATTTCATAACATTACATGGTAATAGAATGAGCCACTTTCACCATCAGCTAGGTTTAGCTAGGCTTAAAAACTTTTGGACAAAAAGAAAGCTCGCTTCGCTCAATTTGCGGCTGCCTCCGCATGCGCTTCCCTAGTTTATTTTTAAAATCGCTATCAAGTGGTCAAAGGAACAACATGGTGTTGTACTTTTGACCAGTGCATGTTGTACCTTTGACCAGTGGTTAAATTGGATTGGGATGTCGGTTTAGGCTAAGTTGAGCCTACTGGTATAGTAGATTGAAATGAATAAAGTAAAATGCACACAATAGTATATTAATTAGAATTAATCTTAACTAAAAAATCGGCGATATTTTTCAAATATAATTTTTTTTTTTTTTTTAATCTACACTGAAAGATAATATTTCACGTTGACAAGCAGAGCCTCCCATAGCATCTAGATGAGGAAGCTTGGCGACAATATCTTCAACATCTATTTCATAGACAGCTGCATAATCCTCCAACTTAAACTTGTTTAACTTGGTCAAAGGAACAACACAGCTATCTGGTCAAAGGTACAACACAGTGATCCTTTGCACAATTATTTCAAAATTGAGAAAACGGGCAAGTCTACAAATTAGTTAGCTTTTGAAAACTAAAGTATTTCAATGTTTTCTGACAAAAATATTGCTTCCTTTAAATGTGAAAATTGTTTCTAATTGCAGTTAGAAATGCAAAATATAATAGATTATTATAAACATCATTTTTTGTGTTAAGTAGAGGCACTGACTGGCTCGGGGTCTGGAGGAACGCATCCCAAGTAGCAAAAAAATATTGTCTCTTTATTGCAACAACATTCAGCAACATTATAGAAGATATTTCCATTATGATGTTGTAGCAATATTGGAATGAAATTTTTGCAATATCCAATGATATATCAAGTTGATATTGTTCAGCAATATTAAGATAATAGCATAGCTTTGGCACAATATTGAATGATATACTATGTAAATATTGTTCAGCAATATTCAGATAATATCAGAATAGCTTTAGCACAATATTGAATCATAGACCATGTAAATATTGTGTGGCAATATTCAGATAATATCAACATAGCTTTGGCTCAATATTGAATGATATTCCATGTAAATATTGTTTAGCAATATTCAGATAATATCAGAATAACTTTAGCACAATATTGAATCATAAACCATGTGAATATTGTATGGCAATATTGAGATAATATTGATGTAACATGACACAATATGTAATGATAATATTGGTCAACAATATTCAGATAATATGAATGTAGCATTGAAACAATATTGAATGATATATTACATGAATATTGCTCAGCAATATTTAGATAATACCTCAAAATAACATTGATACAAGATCCAATTATATTCATATAAATATTGTTCAGCAATATTTAAGTTTAGCATTAGAACAATATTGAATGATATAGCGAGTGAACATTGCCCAGAAATATTAGGATAATACTTCAAAATAACATTGGTACAATATCCAATTATATTCATATAAATATTGTTCAGAAATATTTGTATAATATCTATATAGAATTAGAACAATATTGAATGATATAGCAAGTGAATATTGTTCAGCAATATTCTGTTATTATCAATAAAACTTTGGCTTGATATAGAAATACATATTATATCATATGAATATTGCTCAGCAATATCATCTAGATGATATTATTATTTTTCAAATTTTTTCTGATATAATTTATTATTAGATATTGAGATACTAGTTTCGGTTGTAACAACGTTATTATAATCTCTAATGGATTGAATCTAAAGTACCGGTAAAGTACTGCTGCTATTCGGTTTTAGCTCACTGTATTGATTATGGTGTAACAACCGAGTTTGATATTTAATAGAGCTGTGATTTTTACAATAGGCCTACCTAGTTTTTCTATTCAAATATGTGTAAAAACTTTTTGAGGTAATATATTAGAGTGGAATTGTGATAGTTTCTTAGAGACGTTAATAATATAATTATCACAGCTGGAAACAGATTAACTCACAGAATTGATTTTTTTGTAGCCTACAAGTTGTTTAAGAAGAGAATAAAGGCTCTACATGAAGAATATGAATGATTTGACAACAGTTTTCCATTCAACCACTGTACATTTTACACCTGACAGTTGCAGTACACAAAGGCCAAGAGCTGTTCTATTGCAAGTAAAAGTGCCTTCCATATGCATACTCACTAGTCACTTGGCGCCATGAGGTTGGCTGTAAGGGGTGATGTGGAGACCAACTATTAAGAAATTAAGAAATATTATAGAAGAAGAATGTATTATTCAACATGGAAGTGATTACGGAAGGGGATTAGGGGGCCACCAGCAAAGTTAGTATTGTTGGTGGTATCAAAGACAATGTACTATTACAATGTAATAGTACATTGTCTTTGGTGGTATGAAATCGTTTGGATGTCAGAGCTAATATCAGATAGCCTAATAGAGAAACATATAATGTTATGAGATACAAATAATGATAGATACAAATATAATGTTTACACTTCTAGTAAGTTACCGTACTATTACTATGAGTCAGTAGGGTTAAGTAGATTGACTTACAAAATGAAAGACTTTTGAGGAAGAGAATGATGGAAAGGGAGCAAGTGAGTGAGTGAGAGTGATTATGAGAAAGAGTGTGTGAGAGAGAGTGAGAGAGAGAGAGTGAGTGAGAGAGTGTGTGTGTGTGAGAGAGAGGGTGTGAGAGAAAGAGAGAGAGGGAAAGATTGGGTGACAGAGCTTTCTTGACCTGTACAGCTGTAGCTATAATAGTAGAACTACGAGCTAGTCCTCTCGCTGACAAAGGAGAACCCTTGACTGCCATTTTTTTAACATTCCAAAAAATAAACCCACTTTCCACCCCTACAGGCCTATAGCCAAACAAATGATTCTCTCTGATTTTTTTCTGTTGAGGGACTTGTAGTCTAGCGAAAGAAGCAAAGTCATACTTTTAATACACAAGTGAAACCGAGATTGAGGTTCTATAGTCCAAACTGTATGTTTCCACCTAGAGTCAGCTCAGAATATGGATGAACTCAATACAAAAATGACATCATTTCTTATTCAAGTTGTACCATATATTACGCTCAACGCTCAACTTCCGCATATGAATGGAACATTACGATTCCTATATAAGTAAAGTTAGTTAATTTTGTCTTCTGTGGGTACTTCATTTCTTCTAAGCTTGTTAGAGCCTGCATCCACTATCAGTACGAACAATTTAATCTGTACCAGTTGAAAACTGTGAGTGGATGAGGAAACCACCAACATTAAGTTGGCTCCCCACTAAAATATTTCGGAATTTTCTTAACGCCATCGTTTTGAGCTCGTTTTGAGCTGATTTGAGCCACTTTTATTTTGTTTTGAGCCCCCACCGTTTTCGAGATATGACGTCTTGAAAATTGGAGAGCCAACTTAATGCTAGTTTCCCACTAGTTGAAAATCGACAAAATGAACACGCCATCGTTTTGAGCTCGTTTTGAGCTGATTTGAGCCACTTTTATTTCGTTTTGAGCCCCCACCGTTTTCGAGATATGACAACTTGAAAATTGGAGAGCCAACTTGATGCTTTTTTAAATTTTCGAAAATCAACAAAATAAACACGCCATCGTTTTGAGCTCGTTTTGAGCTGATTTGAGCCACTTTTATTTCGTTTTGAGCCCCCACCGTTTTCGAGATATGACAACTTGAAAATTGGAGAGCCAACTTAATGCTAGTTTCCCACTAGTTGAAAATCAACAAAATGAACAAGCCATCGTTTTGAGCTCGTTTTGAGCTGATTTGAGTCACTTTTATTTCGTTTTGAGCCCCCACCGTTTTCGAGATATGACAACTTGAAAATTGGAGAGCCAACTTAATGCTTTTTTAAATTTTCGAAAATCAACAAAATAAACACGCCATCGTTTTGAGCTCGTTTTGAGCTGATTTGAGCCACTTTTATTTCGTTTTGAGCCCCCACCGTTTTCAAGATATGACAACTTGAAAATTGGAGAGCCAACTTAATGCTTTTTTAAATTTTCGAAAATCAACAAAATAAACACGCCATTGTTTTGAGCTTGTTTTGAGCTGATTTGAGCCACTTTTATTTCGTTTTGAGCCCCCACCGTTTTCAAGATATGACAACTTGAAAATTGGAGAGCCAACTTAATGCTTTTTTAAATTTTCGAAAATCAACAAAATAAACACGCCATCGTTTTGAGCTGATTTGAGCCACTTTTATTTCGTTTTGAGTCCCCACAATTTTCAAGATATGACAACTTGAAAATTGGAGAGCCAACTTAATGCTAGTTTCCCACTAGTTGAAAATCGACAAAATGAACACGCCATCGTTTTGAGCTCGTTTTGAGCTGATTTGAGCCACTTTTATTTTGTTTTGAGCCCCCACCGTTTTCAAGATATGACAACTTGAAAATTAGAGAGCCAACTTAATGCTTTTTTAAATTTTTGAAAATCAACAAAATAAACACGCCATCGTTTCGAGCTCGTTTTGAGCTGATTTGAGCCACTTTTATTTTGTTTTGAGCCCCCACCGTTTTCGAGATATGACAACTTGAAAATTGGAGAGCCAACTTAATGCTTTTTTAAATTTTGAAAATCAACAAAAGAAACACGCTATTGTTTTGAGCTTGTTTTGAGCTGATTTGAGCCACTTTTATTTCGTTTTGAGCCCCCACCGTTTTCGAGATATGAAAACTTGAAAATTGGAGAGCCAACTTAATGCTTTTTTAAATTATAGGAAATCAACAAAATAAACACGCCATCGTTTTGAGCTCGTTTTGAGCTGATTTGAGCCACTTTTATTTCGTTTTGAGCCCCCACCGTTTTCAAGATATGACAACTTGAAAATTGGAGAGCCAACTTAATGCTAGTTTCCCACTAGTTGAAAATCGACAAAATGAACACGCCATCGTTTTGAGCTTGTTTTGAGCCACTTTTATTTCGTTTTGAGCCCCCACCGTTTTCGAGATATGACAACTTGAAAATTGGAGAGCCAACTTAATGCTTTTTTAAATTTTTGAAAATCAACAAAATAAACACCCCATTGTTTTGAGCTCGTTTTGAGCTGATTTGAGCCACTTTTATTTCGTTTTGAGCCCCCACCGTTTTCGAGATATGAAAACTTGAAAATTGGAGAGCCAACTTAATGCTTTTTTAAATTATAGGAAATCAACAAAATAAACACGCCATCGTTTTGAGCTCGTTTTGAGCTGATTTGAGCCACTTTTATTTCGTTTTGAGCCCCCACCGTTTTCAAGATATGACAACTTGAAAATTGGAGAGCCAACTTAATGCTAGTTTCCCACTAGTTGAAAATCGACAAAATGAACACGCCATCGTTTTGAGCTCGTTTTGAGCTGATTTGAGCCACTTCTATTTCGTTTTGAGCCCCCACCGTTTTCGAGATATGACAACTTGAAAATTGGAGAGCCAACTTAATGCTTTTTTAAATTTTTGAAAATCAACAAAATAAACACGCCATTGTTTTGAGCTTGTTTTGAGCTGATTTGAGCCACTTTTATTTCGTTTTGAGCCCCCACCGTTTTCAAGATATGACAACTTGAAAATTGGAGAGCCAACTTAATGCTTTTTTAAATTTTCGAAAATCAACAAAATAAACACGCCATCGTTTTGAGCTGATTTGAGCCACTTTTATTTTGTTTTGAGCCCCCACCGTTTTCAAGATATGACAACTTGAAAATTGGAGAGCCAACTTAATGCTAGTTTCCCACTAGTTGAAAATCGACAAAATGAACACGCCATCGTTTTGAGCTCGTTTTGAGCTGATTTGAGCCACTTTTATTTCGTTTTGAGCCCCCACCGTTTTCAAGATATGACAACTTGAAAATTGGAGAGCCAACTTAATGCTAGTTTCCCACTAGTTGAAAATCGACAAAATGAACACGCCATCGTTTTGAGCTCGTTTTGAGCTGATTTGAGCCACTTTTATTTCGTTTTGAGCCCCCACCGTTTTCGAGATATGACAACTTGAAAATTGGAGAGCCAACTTAATGCTTTTTTAAATTTTCGAAAATCGACAAAATGAACACGCCATCGTTTTGAGCTCGTTTTGAGCTGATTTGAGCCACTTTTATTTCGTTTTGAGCCCCCACCGTTTTCGAGATATGACAACTTGAAAATTGGAGAGCCAACTTAATGCTTTTTTAAATTTTCGAAAATCGACAAAATGAACACGCCATCGTTTTGAGCTTGTTTTGAGCTGATTTGAGCCAATCTTATTTCGTTTTGAGCCCCCACCGTTTTCGAGATATGACAACTTGAAAATTGGAGAGCCAACTTAATGCTTTTTTAAATTTTTGAAAATCAACAAAATAAACACGCCATCGTTTCGAGCTCGTTTTGAGCTGATTTGAGCCACTTTTATTTTGTTTTGAGCCCCCACCGTTTTCGAGATATGACAACTTGAAAATTGGAGAGCCAACTTAATGCTTTTTTAAATTTTGAAAATCAACAAAAGAAACACGCTATTGTTTTGAGCTCGTTTTGAGCTGATTTGAGCCACTTTTATTTCGTTCTGAGCCCCCACCGTTTTCGAGATATGAAAACTTGAAAATTGGAGAGCCAACTTAATGCTTTTTTAAATTATAGGAAATCAACAAAATAAACACGCCATCGTTTTGAGCTCGTTTTGAGCTGATTTGAGCCACTTTCATTTCGTTTTGAGCCCCCACCGTTTTCAAGATATGACAACTTGAAAATTGGAGAGCCAACTTAATGCTAGTTTCCCACTAGTTGAAAATCGACAAAATGAACACGCCATCGTTTTGAGCTCGTTTTGAGCTGATTTGAGCCACTTTTATTTCGTTTTGAGCCCCCACCGTTTTTGAGATATGACAACTTGAAAATTGGAGAGCCAACTTAATGCTTTTTTAAATTTTCGAAAATCAACAAAATAAACACCCCATTGTTTTGAGCTCGTTTTGAGCTGATTTGAGCCACTTTTATTTCGTTTTGAGCCCCCACCATTTTTGAGATATGAAAACTTGAAAATTGGAGAGCCAACTTAATGCTTTTTTAAATTATAGGAAATCAACAAAATAAACACGCCATCGTTTTGAGCTCGTTTTGAGCTGATTTGAGCCACTTCTATTTCGTTTTGAGCCCCCACCGTTTTCGAGATATGACAACTTGAAAATTGGAGTGCAAACTTAATGCTTTTTTAAATTTTCGAAAATCAACAAAATAAATACGCCATCGTTTTGAGCTCATTGTGAGCTGATTTGAGCCACTTTTATTCCGTTTTGAGCCCTCACCGTTTTTGAGATATGACGTCTTGAAAATTGGACAGTTAGCGAATTACTGTTATAAATGATTCTCAGCTCTTTCAGGACAGTCGACGTGTTGTTTGTGTACATTGCTGAAACGAAAAATATCCTATCTATACCAATTCGGTCTTAAATATAGCTTCAGACTTCCTCTACAGAGCTGAACATCAATAATATAGTCATTTGCCAATTGCCTAAATTCTTGACACCAGCTCTAAAGTTTTTTTTAATGAATATTAATTTGTACAGAACGGACACCCCTATCTGGTTTTATCACATTCACAATACAGTATGAATGAAATTGATAAGAATATTCTCCTTTTTAGATGGAAAATATACAGAGTGTTCCGAAAAAACTGATTCAAGTACCACCACGGTGTTCTTCTAGTTACAAAAAACAGAAAATGTAATTGGCAAAATGCCGAATTCTTCTTAGTTTACCTGTAATTTGCTATTTTATTTTTTTTTTCTTGAATCTATTTTATGAATCTACTTGAATCAGTTCTTCACGTAACACTTTGTAAAGATGTGAGAAGCCTATATCACCGCTTATCAATAAGTAATGATTGGAAGAATTCATTCAAAATGTTGGAATTTGAATAATATTTCAATAACTTTCATTTTTCTGTAGGCATTCACTTATAATCTGCTTATGCTTAATAACCTAATAATTAAACTTAACACAATTAAAATACTGAATTTATAATCTTCATTACAATTATTGGAAAAAGACTGTATTGAGTCACTTAAGAATCATCTTCTTATCACTCACTTCCTTAGTTCGTAATCCATGTTGTTAAAATGAATCGTTAAGGTACAATTATTACTCATTTGTTTATAGAATTTAAAAGATGGTGTAGGCTTTTAAATTTATGAAGGAATAATACTTTTTTAAATGATGTTATTGATTAAATGCTTGTTATTGACTTAATGCTTTTTTAAATTTTGAAAATCAACAAAAGAAACACGCTATTGTTTTGAGCTTGTTTTGAGCTGATTTGAGCCACTTTTATTTCGTTTTGAGCCCCCACCGTTTTCGAGATATGAAAACTTGAAAATTGGAGAGCCAACTTAATGCTTTTTTAAATTATAGGAAATCAACAAAATAAACACGCCATCGTTTTGAGCTCGTTTTGAGCTGATTTGAGCCACTTTTATTTCGTTTTGAGCCCCCACCGTTTTCAAGATATGACAACTTGAAAATTGGAGAGCCAACTTAATGCTAGTTTCCCACTAGTTGAAAATCGACAAAATGAACACGCCATCGTTTTGAGCTTGTTTTGAGCCACTTTTATTTCGTTTTGAGCCCCCACCGTTTTCGAGATATGACAACTTGAAAATTGGAGAGCCAACTTAATGCTTTTTTAAATTTTTGAAAATCAACAAAATAAACACCCCATTGTTTTGAGCTCGTTTTGAGCTGATTTGAGCCACTTTTATTTCGTTTTGAGCCCCCACCGTTTTTCGAGATATGAAAACTTGAAAATTGGAGAGCCAACTTAATGCTTTTTTAAATTATAGGAAATCAACAAAATAAACACGCCATCGTTTTGAGCTCGTTTTGAGCTGATTTGAGCCACTTTTATTTCGTTTTGAGCCCCCACCGTTTTCAAGATATGACAACTTGAAAATTGGAGAGCCAACTTAATGCTAGTTTCCCACTAGTTGAAAATCGACAAAATGAACACGCCATCGTTTTGAGCTCGTTTTGAGCTGATTTGAGCCACTTCTATTTCGTTTTGAGCCCCCACCGTTTTCGAGATATGACAACTTGAAAATTGGAGAGCCAACTTAATGCTTTTTTAAATTTTTGAAAATCAACAAAATAAACACGCCATTGTTTTGAGCTTGTTTTGAGCTGATTTGAGCCACTTTTATTTCGTTTTGAGCCCCCACCGTTTTCAAGATATGACAACTTGAAAATTGGAGAGCCAACTTAATGCTTTTTTAAATTTTCGAAAATCAACAAAATAAACACGCCATCGTTTTGAGCTGATTTGAGCCACTTTTATTTTGTTTTGAGCCCCCACCGTTTTCAAGATATGACAACTTGAAAATTGGAGAGCCAACTTAATGCTAGTTTCCCACTAGTTGAAAATCGACAAAATGAACACGCCATCGTTTTGAGCTCGTTTTGAGCTGATTTGAGCCACTTTTATTTCGTTTTGAGCCCCCACCGTTTTCAAGATATGACAACTTGAAAATTGGAGAGCCAACTTAATGCTAGTTTCCCACTAGTTGAAAATCGACAAAATGAACACGCCATCGTTTTGAGCTCGTTTTGAGCTGATTTGAGCCACTTTTATTTCGTTTTGAGCCCCCACCGTTTTCGAGATATGACAACTTGAAAATTGGAGAGCCAACTTAATGCTTTTTTAAATTTTCGAAAATCGACAAAATGAACACGCCATCGTTTTGAGCTCGTTTTGAGCTGATTTGAGCCACTTTTATTTCGTTTTGAGCCCCCACCGTTTTCGAGATATGACAACTTGAAAATTGGAGAGCCAACTTAATGCTTTTTAAATTTTCGAAAATCGACAAAATGAACACGCCATCGTTTTGAGCTTGTTTTGAGCTGATTTGAGCCAATCTTATTTCGTTTTGAGCCCCCACCGTTTTCGAGATATGACAACTTGAAAATTGGAGAGCCAACTTAATGCTTTTTTAAATTTTTGAAAATCAACAAAATAAACACGCCATCGTTTCGAGCTCGTTTTGAGCTGATTTGAGCCACTTTTATTTTGTTTTGAGCCCCCACCGTTTTCGAGATATGACAACTTGAAAATTGGAGAGCCAACTTAATGCTTTTTTAAATTTTGAAAATCAACAAAAGAAACACGCTATTGTTTTGAGCTCGTTTTGAGCTGATTTGAGCCACTTTTATTTCGTTCTGAGCCCCCACCGTTTTCGAGATATGAAAACTTGAAAATTGGAGAGCCAACTTAATGCTTTTTTAAATTATAGGAAATCAACAAAATAAACACGCCATCGTTTTGAGCTCGTTTTGAGCTGATTTGAGCCACTTTCATTTCGTTTTGAGCCCCCACCGTTTTCAAGATATGACAACTTGAAAATTGGAGAGCCAACTTAATGCTAGTTTCCCACTAGTTGAAAATCGACAAAATGAACACGCCATCGTTTTGAGCTCGTTTTGAGCTGATTTGAGCCACTTTTATTTCGTTTTGAGCCCCCACCGTTTTCGAGATATGACAACTTGAAAATTGGAGAGCCAACTTAATGCTTTTTTAAATTTTCGAAAATCAACAAAATAAACACCCCATTGTTTTGAGCTCGTTTTGAGCTGATTTGAGCCACTTTTATTTCGTTTTGAGCCCCCACCATTTTTGAGATATGAAAACTTGAAAATTGGAGAGCCAACTTAATGCTTTTTTAAATTATAGGAAATCAACAAAATAAACACGCCATCGTTTTGAGCTCGTTTTGAGCTGATTTGAGCCACTTCTATTTCGTTTTGAGCCCCCACCGTTTTCGAGATATGACAACTTGAAAATTGGAGTGCAAACTTAATGCTTTTTTAAATTTTCGAAAATCAACAAAATAAATACGCCATCGTTTTGAGCTCATTGTGAGCTGATTTGAGCCACTTTTATTCCGTTTTGAGCCCTCACCGTTTTTGAGATATGACGTCTTGAAAATTGGACAGTTAGCGAATTACTGTTATAAATGATTCTCAGCTCTTTCAGGACAGTCGACGTGTTGTTTGTGTACATTGCTGAAACGAAAAATATCCTATCTATACCAATTCGGTCTTAAATATAGCTTCAGACTTTCCTGACAGAGCTGAACATCAATAATATAGTCATTTGCCAATTGCCTAAATTCTTGACACCAGCTCTAAAGTTTTTTTTAATGAATATTAATTTGTACAGAACGGACACCCCTATCTGGTTTTATCACATTCACAATACAGTATGAATGAAATTGATAAGAATATTCTCCTTTTTAGATGGAAAATATACAGAGTGTTCCGAAAAAACTGATTCAAGTACCACCACGGTGTTCTTCTAGTTACAAAAAACAGAAAATGTAATTGGCAAAATGCCGAATTCTTCTTAGTTTACCTGTAATTTGCTATTTTATTTTTTTTTTCTTGAATCTATTTTATGAATCTACTTGAATCAGTTCTTCACGTAACACTTTGTAAAGATGTGAGAAGCCTATATCACCGCTTATCAATAAGTAATGATTGGAAGAATTCATTCAAAATGTTGGAATTTGAATAATATTTCAATAACTTTCATTTTTCTGTAGGCATTCACTTATAATCTGCTTATGCTTAATAACCTAATAATTAAACTTAACACAATTAAAATACTGAATTTATAATCTTCATTACAATTATTGGAAAAAGACTGTATTGAGTCACTTAAGAATCATCTTCTTATCACTCACTTCCTTAGTTCGTAATCCATGTTGTTAAAATGAATCGTTAAGGTACAATTATTACTCATTTGTTTATAGAATTTAAAAGATGGTGTAGGCTTTTAAATTTATGAAGGAATAATACTTTTTTAAATGATGTTATTGATTACTTGGAGTTGGAGGAGAACTTTTATTTTGATTAATGATTTGAGTTTGAGATGAATATCGATAGCTTTTTCAATATTTAAATTGATTTTGCATGTAATTTTTTATTGAAATATTTGAATTTGTAAATGGTATCATTCTCATTAGTATAATTACATAGTTTAATACCTATATGAGTACGGTAGCCTACATTGTAATGTATTATACCCACTCATAAAACAAAAATTACGTACAAGGCTAGTTGAGATTTTGATATCTGTATCAATTTTTCAAAAAAAGTTAGAACTCTTGCTAAAGTTTGCACAAGCTTTTTCCCAGTCGTTGAATATTATTGTCAGCTCTATAAGTGCCAGCTCTATTAGAGTCAGCTCAACTTTAATCATAATCTAATACTAGTAATATAATGCCAGTGGATGAAGTGTCATAGAATTTTTCATTACGACATTTGCATGTAACATTCACAATCAATTTCAATTGACATTGATTTAAAAAAATAATAACATTTCAAAAATTATTGTGTTTATTAAAAATTTAAAAAGAAATAATGAGCATCTTTTTGTATCATCACCCTTCATAAAAATATTGGTTTCTGATTTATTTTATTCATTTATGTTACAAATGACACTGACATTGAGAGATAAAATACCAAGGTAATTCTTATGCTATTCTATCTTTCAAATTTATAATATGATACAGTCCAAAATTGGACTGCTAGTTTTTCTGATTTGAGCTGGAGACACGTTTTTCGAATCTGTAGTATTTATTTCAAGCATTCATATTGGAAATAGGAAAGTTTTATTATTGACTGAAACTGCATTTCAAAATTTGATTTCTTGTATCAAACCGTTATCATATTACCGTTAGTGATGCTTTCATGAGTAGAATTAGTATCTGGCACTACCTTTCCAACTTCTCCAATTGTTGATAGTAGAATAAATTGAAGTGGTGCTTTCATGAGTAGAGTAGTATCTGGCACTACCTTTTCAACTTCTCCAATTGATGATAGTAGAATAAATTAAAGTGTTCTATAATACTGATTTTCCATACTCTTATTCTTATGTCACTTATGAAAACCTGACTTTGAAAAAGGAAAATGCTATGAGTGTACTTTTATGTGGAAAATTATTATTTTTTGCTTAGCTTTATTTTTTTATGCCGCTATTAGATGGTAATATATTATATGATTTTAAATGAAAATACTGGATCATATTTCCATCTCATCTCATAGCTTTATCACGAATGGTTGATATTTTTTTATTGAAGTGAGAATAAAATCCACAACTGTATGAAATCTTATTTCATTGTGTATTTTTTGCAAGAAAAGAAATCAATTGAGAGCTGTATGAAACTAGCCAGTAGGCTCGCTTTTCTTGCCTGTTAAAGAATGGCAATATTATTTTTTACAGGTTGAGTTTTACAATATTCGAGACTTAAATAAATTAAACAATTCATTATGATAAATTCCTACCATGTTTTCACAGAATACTTAACATTTTCTATGCATAATATATGGCAACAAACTTGAAATTATTCATTCATTCACAAACATGAATATGTCATTACAGATCATCATTTATCATATTCAAAATGTTATATTTCAAAAAACCTTGCATATTAAAGAAGGAAAAAGAACTAATTCAATCTAATCAAGCGTTTTGCTTACGAAATGCAATACATAAAGATGTAAATGTGTAAAGCACGCACATATAGATGAGAGAGAATCCGATCAAAAAACAGAATGATCGAATGTGAATAATTAGGTTTAGGAAAGCAATGACCGCAACCCATATTCTTTACTATACATGCCGTATAGTAGTGTGAAACGTGACACCTTTAGCAAATTGATTGCAGGAGACATGACTAACCTCTACCGGCCGGTCCACCCAGAGCCCTCTGTACCCGCGAAAAGACAGAAGACAGAAAGCAAATGAAATTCTAGAGTAGGCTCTCTAGCTTTCTCACTCTCTCTGTCTTCGCTCTCCGCGCGCATGAAGTGGCAATGCTGTTGGTGAATTCGACAGTGGCGCTAGGATTTCTAGCGGTCGACGCGAGCACTCCTGAGTAATCCTAAGCGATAACGACCTGAGCGATAACGACCAAAATCGCACCCTACGTTGACAGTCTTTAATAGTACATTGTCTTTGCTAGCATTAAGTTGGCTCTCCAATTTTCAAGATGTCATATCTCGAAAACGGTGAGGGCTCAAAACAAAATAAAAGTGGCTCAAATCAGCTCAAAACGAGCTCAAAACGATATCGTGTTTATTTTGTTGATTTTTGAAAATTTAAAAAAGCATTAAGTTGGCTCTCCAATTTTCAAGATGTCATATCTCGAAAACAGTGGGGGCTCAAAACGAAATAAAAGTGGCTCAAATCAGCTCAAAACGAGCTGAAAATGATGGTGTGTTCATTTTGTCGATTTTCAACTAGTGGGAAACTAGCATTAAGTTGGCTCTCCAATTTTCAAGATGTCATATCTCGAAAACGGTGAGGGCTCAAAACAAAATAAAAGTGGCTCAAATCAGCTCAAAACGAGCTCAAAACGATATCGTGTTTATTTTGTTGATTTTTGAAAATTTAAAAAAGCATTAAGTTGGCTCTCCAATTTTCAAGATGTCATATCTCGAAAACAGTGGGGGCTCAAAACGAAATAAAAGTGGCTCAAATCAGCTCAAAACGAGCTGAAAATGATGGTGTGTTCATTTTGTCGATTTTCAACTAGTGGGAAACTAGCATTAAGTTGTCTATCCAATTTTCAAGTTGTCATATCTCGAAAACGGTGGGGGCTCAAAACGAAATAAAAGTGGCTCAAATCAGCTCACAACGAGCTTAAAACGATGGCGTGTTCATTTTGTTGATTTTCGAAAATTTAAAAAAGCATTAAGTTGGCTCTTCAATTTTCAAGTTGTCATATCTCGAAAACGGTGGGGGCTCAAAACGAAATAAAAGTGGCTCGAATCAGCTCAAAACGAGCTCAAAACGATGGCGTGTTTATTTTATTGATTTTCGAAAATTTAAAAAAGCATTAAGTTTTCTCTCCAATTTTCAAGTTGTCATATCTCGAAAACGGTGGGGGCTCAAAACGAAATAAAAGTGGCTCAAATCAGCTCAAAACGAGCTCAAAACGATGGCGTGTTCATTTTGTCGATTTTCAACTAGTGGGAAACTAGCATTAAGTTGGCTCTCCAATTTTCAAGTTGTCATATCTCGAAAACGGTGGGGGCTCAAAACGAAATAAAAGTGGCTCAAATCAGCTCAAAACGAGCTCAAAACGATGGCGTGTTTATTTTGTTGATTTTCGAAAATTTAAAAAAGCATTAAGTTGGCTCTCCAATTTTCAAGTTGTCATATCTCGAAAACGGTGGGGGCTCAAAACGAAATAAAAGTGGCTCAAATCAGCTCAAAACGAGCTCAAAACGATGGCGTGTTTATTTTGTTGATTTTCGAAAATTTAAAAAAGCATTAAGTTGGCTCTCCAATTTTCAAGTTGTCATATCTCGAAAACGGTGGGGGCTCAAAACGAAATAAAAGTGGCTCAAATCAGCTCAAAACGAGCTCAAAACGATGGCGTGTTCATTTTGTCGATTTTCAACTATAGTCTGCGAGAAATTACTTGTTACATGCCCCTCTCTTTTAGAGAGAGAGGCCGGATACTCTGTCCTTTACTAATCTCTCCCACTACCTAACTGCGTTCCTCTGCTTTACTGGCAACTTGAGTGAGTGTGAGTGAGCTCTCGCGTCATGTGTCTCTCCAGCTCACCCCTCCAGTCCTCCTTTGCCCAAGGTCGTTTACTGGCATTCGGAGTTTAGGGTCGGACGATGTGGTCATCACAATAACCAAAGACAGAGTGACACGGAGCATCCAATTTTGCGCAGCTCAACTTGTCATTCTAGATTCCACTACAGTACTGTGCTGTCTTGGAGGGGGAAGTCGCTTCCCCTACCCCTATGTAGCAAGAAATTTCTCGCAGACTATAGTGGGAAACTAGCATTAAGTTGGCTCTCCAATTTTCAAGACGTCATATCTCGAAAACGGTGGGGGCTCAAAACAAAATAAAAGTGGCTCAAATCAGCTCAAAATGAGCTCAAAACGATGGCGTTAAGAAAATTCCGAAATATTTTAGTGGGGAGCCAACTTAATGTTGGTGAGGAAACCGGCAGTCCAAAACAGCTGCAAACCTGCATGCTTATGAATGACATTTGAAATCTGTCAGCTGATTGTCAGTGTACTGTAAACAGTCGAAATGATAGTCCGAATAGTCAGTGAATGTAGACCCATACTGTAGAAAACACTATAGTAGTTCTGTGAACAGTAGACCTCACTGAATCACCCATGGATGGGGCATTATTCTTGAAGGGAATACTTAGTTATGTTGAGTTTCAAGTTTCATTAATTGCATGCGTCATTGAATGCAATTAATAATAAACTCGACAGCTGGTTCATCATGAATAATTCTAAAGTGTGAATTTTCCTACGTTCAGAAGTATAAATGTATAGTAATATTTTAGCATGAAGGTAATTACTTTTCCTCTCATATTATTCTTAAAATGCTATATTTCAAGAAACCTTAAATATACATCGACGCGCAATTTCAAGAGGAACATTCCTGTCAAATTTCATCAGAATCTATTGACGCGTTTTGTCGTAAATACGGAACAAACAAACATAAAGAGAAATGCAAAATCGTCGTCTTGAATCTAGACCTCACTTACGTTTGGTCAATGAGTCACTAATCACTGATCACTAATGAAATGACAAAAATAGCTGAGCATAAATATAGTTCACTGGGATGTTCTAGATAGTTCACAAGATGTTCTAATTAGACTGCATGTCGGTGACCAATCCCAGTGAATGTTACACTCAGCAGCTGGTCATGGATCAAGAAATCATCTGCTCATAAATATAGGCTAGGATGAGCACGCGTTTGTTAGCTAAGAACGCATGTTATCCTAATGATTGAGATTAAACAAATAGATTAACACCAGTCACATGCTTTTGTTATGGAGGATTCATGAGAAAATTATTTTCTCCCACTTCCTTGAAATGAAATAGAATTTTTGGCATTTTCAGATACAACGCGACTTGCGCGAGCGCTTCTATCACAATATAGACACAATAATTAATGAACCTACACGCTTTGTTAATACTCGTATATAATTGGAAAGCTGAAAATTTCATCTATTGAATGCATAAATATCACTTCCGATTTTTCTCTGACGGACGATCACGTCTGAAAACATTTACCTAATTTCTAAAAAAATCCTTTCAAATTGTTATGTTGTTAATTATGCGTCTTGGAGACGAATTCCCTCAATTATTATTGTAGAGCTATTCATGGAGAACATTCTGCAAGAAGACTTAAACTATCAAGTGGTTAAGTGGTAACGAAAAAAATGAAGTCACCAAAGTTTCATTGATTTCTGGTGATTATATAGTTAGTCAGTACCGGTACCTATAGTATAGTTAGTGAGTAAATGAGTTAAAAATGAAATGGGAATACTTGGATATTATAATTTCAGGTTCCCTTCGAAGTGAGTAGAATAAAGATGTATGATGATTAGTTCCGTAGTATCAATTTCTTCTTGGAACAAAAACGTTTCGAGCAATGGTGCTCATCTTCGGCGCTCCTTACTAAGACTGATTAGCTTTTCAATCTAGTGAGGTGGATTGGGGTAGAAGTTGGGAAGTGGTGGGAGTAGGGTTGGTGGAGGGGGAAGGTTGTTGATTGGGTGGATTTTCAGGGGAGTCAGTAATGATGTTGAAGAGAGTATGTGATTTGAAATGGAGTTGATCATTAAGAATGGAGTTGGGATGATTGATGGAATGCCTGTATATTTCGAATTGTTCCAGTATGTCCAATTTCCGGCTTTTTGGGGCAATATGAAGGATATGAAGATTGGTGTGGATGTCTGTGAAAGTATGATTCATGTTGATGAGATGTTCAGCAAAGTTTGAATTGATTTGGTAGTGGTTGGTGAGGGATTTTATGTGCTCTTTGAATCTGACTGTGAATGAACGGCCGGATTGTCCAATATAAAAGCTATCACAGTCATTGCAGGTCAACTTGTAGGTGCCAGAGAGGTCATGAATGTTTGGTGTAGGTGGGTTGTTGGTTGTGTGTCTTTTTAAACTGTTGGTGGTTTTAAATGCAATTTTGTAGTCCAATTTTCTGAAATTGTTGGCTATTGTCTGGGTTGTTTGGTCATAGTAGGTGAGGGTGATGTATTTGGAAGTTTCTTGTGGGGGTTGTGGATGGTTTTTGTGTTGGTGTTTTATTCTATGGATTTTCTTGTCTGTGAGGGAGGGTTCATAACCATTTTTAGTGGCTATGTATTTTATTGTGTGTAGTTCGGCAAGGTAGTCAGGGGGGTTCATGGGAATGTTGAGGAGTCTGTGAATCATGAAATTGAGGGCTGCATGTTTATGTTGGGTTGGGTGATTTGAGCTGTTGTGGATGATCATGTCAGTTGAAGTTGGTTTTTTGTAAATTTTGAAGGTGTGTTGGTTGTTTAATTTTGTTATGGTCAGGTCTAGGAAGTTGATGGATGAGTTGGTTTCGGTTTCTAGGGTGAATGTCAGGTTGGGGTGGATTTTGTTGATTTTACTTAGTAGTGTGTGTACTTGTCTATTGTTACCAGCATATAATATTAGGATGTCATCTACATATCTGTGCCAGTAAATGATTTTTTTCTGAGGTTGAACTATTGTTTAGGATGTGGTTTTGTTCAATGTTGTGGATGAATATTTCAGCTAATATGGGAGAGAGGGGACATCCCATGGCTACACCTGTGTTTTGTTTGTAGTATTTCTGATTTTGAGTGAAGTAGTTTTGTTTTGTGATTATGTTTGTCAGTGATAGGATTTCATTGATATGTTTGTGTTCAAGATTTTCAATGATTTCTATACTCAAACACTTGATATGTAGCCTAAGTTAAATTTTTAATTGCTATTCTTCCATCCATAAATCTGATTATTGGTTGATCAGAATTTGAATCTTCAACTTTTAGAAACAAGAAAGGTGGTTTAGTGAATTAGGGATTTTATTTCAATTTTCGAAATTCCCGCTCTGTTCTCTAAAAAAAAATTCTCAGAATTTCAGAAACAACAGTGCGAAGGTGGCGAAGGTGCGTGTGCAAGAGAAAAGAATAGTTTATCTTGAATAAGTCAATAGGAAGAATAATAATAAGAAGTAGAGGAAGAAGAAAAAGGAAACCCGGTGTCTTTTGGCCTTCAATTGGCATCTGCTTCTTTTGAATAGAGAGGAGAAATGTAACCTATTCTTGCTTTCACTATACTCTCTCTCCCTCTTTTTTGCGTATTCTCTTTCTATAGTCTGACCAAGCAAAGAAGATCCTCTTGCATGATAGGAAAATGACTCCAGCTTGGTCAATATTGATTTAAAAATTATCAATTTGATCTCAAATTGTAGGGAACGATTTGATCTACTATTAAGACCACATTTATAATTCTTCAACAAATATTGACCAAGCTGGAGTTATTTTTCCTTCTTGCCGGAGGCTCTTCTTTGCTTGGTCGGACTATATTACCCTGTCTGCCAACACCCAACACAAATGACCGTTGAGCTGTTGAGTTTGAAAGTTTCTGTTTCTTTTCCAACACCAACAGTCAGTTCAGTTCTGAACTTGAAGAGGTCCGAGAAGGTAAGCAGAAGCACGGTATCTAATAGCTGACCACTAGCCCATACTCAGTCTATGCTAATACGATAATTATTACGGTATTGTAGGCTACTTATCAACTTATTGTAGCTCTTTTCTGGGAAGTCATTGATCAAATTGATTTGTAGTATAAGCTACGTTTCCATCAATTGGCCTAGGCTAATATACAGGCTAAGTTTCCGAAATTCCAGATTATAAACTCCTATTCATCCTTATACAAAAACCTAGTTCAAAACTGTTTCTTTCGTCTATTCTGTCTCCTTTATAGATCCTGATTTGTAGGGTATGCATGGGTTTTAGAAGAATAAGTTACTGAGGATTTTTTCACAATTAAATTATCATATATTATACCTATTTATTTCTTCAATTATTGTCATTTCTTTTTTCAGGATCAAACCATAATCATCATTCACTACTGAAGAATCTACAAGAAGAGGATTATGATTGGTCAATAATGAGAGGAACCCTATTCCTATCACTTTGAAGTTGAACAATTGATTTTTGCACAGAGAACCAAGGACGGCAAAAAACTGGACTTCCAAATGTCGTGGTTGGCTAAAACAGGGGTTTACGGACGAGAAAGGAATTTACTGTACAAGATATATCATTATTTCTTTATTTTATATGTGTTCTTAGAAAAATTGATCTCTTCATGTTTAATGGAGTCTACTACTCTCAATAAAAGAGAAACAAACCTATCATCTATTTTCTGCTTTGTATGTTATGCTTCTTTCTAATTTTTTTCATTTCTTTTTTCAGGAACCAGGAATCATCATCAGTTATGAAGAACTGCAAGGCGAGGATTATGATGGAGAGAAAAATTATTTCCAATTTATCATTTTATATTTTCTGTAATTTTATTATTTTTTTGTTCAGAATAGAAGGCTGTCTCTTTGACACTCTTTCATGAATTGATATTTTTGTATCTACTGTGTGGTATTTGATATTGTATTCGAATATGAATTGAAATTTTATATCATAATTACTATTCTTACTTGAATAAATCAATCACTGAACCCTTGATATTTCCCACATCACCGTATTCCTGAGTCTCCTGACACTCTATATATTCTACAAAGAATATAATTAATTTTGAATTCTGCCAATATTGTCTCAATAATATTAAGCAACAATTTATCAATATTTGGTGAATGTATTTCAATGAAACATCTTCCCAACATTCACCAATATTCCTATGATATTGTGGGAAAATTTTGAAGGTTTCATAAAGATATCTTCATAATATAATGAAGTTATTGATAAATATTCATGCAATATTTTAAAAATATATAATTTAAATGTTTCTAAACATATTTTCCAATATATCTTTCAGTAATATACGGCAATGTTGCTGCTATATTATCTATCAACATCTTACTGATATTCTTCAATAATGCCCAATATTTCGATAGAATATCTTACCAACATGTACCAACATCTTATTGATATGTTGTCAATGTTTTTCAATATTTTGATGAAACATCTTACCAACATCTATCAACATTGCTACAATATAGTGAAAAAAATGTTGATTGTTTCATAATTATATTGTCACAATACATTGAAGATATTGATAAACATTCACAAGATATTCATATATGTTGTGAAGATATTCATTACAATATTCCGACAATAATATTTTGCTACTTGGGATCCTTCAGAGATAGCAGGAATTGTTACTCCCCCTATGGTTAACTTATGCCTACTTTTCAGTAATATAAATATCATATATGCAATATGTCAATTCTTAAATATTGCATGAAAATTCAGCAACCATCTATAATTCTGAATAAACTTCTAGCAATATCATGTCCTAATTAAATACAAAGTTATTAAACATTTTAGAATTAGTGACTGACAAAAATAACACCAAACATTAAAAATCGTTATTTCTGAATTATTTTCATGGGAAAAAAGGTATGGGAACGCCGCTCCCATGTGCTCCCCCTGAAATCAAGCCCAGCATAGATCATTTGTTCAATTTGATCAAAATTGAAGAATTTTACTTCCTTGATTTTGATATGAGTACTTTGAGTTATTTCTCACATAGGCCATACCGAGAAAAAGCAAGGCTACTAAGTTAATTGTGTTCAAATGCGTCTATCTTCAAAGCCATTGTTGGTTCAAATTGTAGAACATAACCTCCTCTATCATTTTGGAATATAGGAAGAGAAAAACAAGTTATTCAGATAAAAGAATTTGATAAAAAAATTGAAAGATTAACATTCTAAATACATAATCACAATAATGGTTATTGATAGGATAAACTTATTTGTAAGTACATTATTTGATTAAAATAATATTATAAACTAAAAATGAAAAGTGAAGCCTAGCTTATGGTTGAGAGGATCACCGTGCTGACCACACGTTACCTCTATCCTAGTTGATGATTATTCTCTTGCTGTATGGTCTGTTTGGGCAGAGATGGTATTCTTTCAGGGTGGGGGATGTCTTTTGGCTTGGTAGGTGTTGGTGGGGGGCCTGTAGGTTCTGTTCACGAATTTATGGCTTTTGAGCAGGTATTGGCTGGGCTGGAGTCGTTTTCCCGTCTTGCTGGGGTGTCTTCTTTGCTTGGACGGACTGTATAGTGGAGTGAATATGAAACTGGCAACCAGCTCGTAGGCCTAGGCCCTTCTTGGGATGTTGAGACATTGACAAACAAACTGTAGTATACACTGCTTTCATTTCTTGAAAAATTCTAAACAACTCATATCAATTGTCATTGTTTCTATTAGTTTATTATGAAGCTTACCATTGAATTTCCTTTTTTTCAAAATTCGAAATTGAACTTCAATACATTGAGCTGAATACTCTAAATTTTTGATAGGTTTAAAAATAATTTTACTGAAAATTTTCAAGTTTCAATTCATTATCAAGTTACTTCACTTTTTTCATACAATCACTTTTTATAGTAATTGGAAATTCAAATGAGAAAGTAAGATCATTGAATTCTATAGATTCTCAATACTTAATTAATGATCAACAAAGTGATATGAAATGTCTAATTGATGAAATTAATTATCATTAGAATAATATTGGTGATGCTATCGTCACACGAGGGCGCAAGGGGCGTACAATTGAAGGGTGCACCGGTTCACGGGCTGCTGTTGGCCAGTCTGAGCCTGTTTTATTCGATCACGTTAATCTATGCATAAGTTCCATTTGTTCTTATCAGTATTGATTCTACAAGATCTATTGTTCTTTCTAAGAAAAGAACAGGTGAAATCAGATTGAACACTTAATAGACCAGTACAAAAGAGAAAATGTTAATAAATTATAGAACTTCTCTAAAATACTGACACCAATTTAGGTTCACATCAATTCTGGAAATGTTTTTTTCAAATCCTTTTGAAAATACGCCCGTAATCAGGTTTTCAAAAGTTTGAGATGCATTGCGGATTGCATATTTTGGTCCTTAGTCAATTATCTATTTCATCTTAATTAGACCTATTTTATTAATTATCTAAATTTATCTATTTACTATTCGCGAAATGGCACTCATTCATGGCATGTTCGGTTGTTTAAAAAGCACTCTCAGAACAGCTTTTTGAAATTCTGCTGAGTTACGCCCAATATTTAGGCCTAAGTTTCCATAGTTTTTCCTTTCCTTTTTTCGAGAACCAATTGGGAGAAAATGTAAAAATTTATTAGACACGTTCCGATTGAATTTAGAATTGTATGTTGAAAATTTTTGAAATCAAAATGACCCTTTTAAGTTATGTGAGTAAACAAAGTGAGTCAGTTTTAATTGGAATTTTCAGGCAAGCGAAGCGATCCTATCTGTCTATTGACACTCCTGATATTACCAGGGGTCCAGGTGGATAGGCGAGCGAAACAATGCGGTACAGTGTAATACGAACTATTGGTTAGTTAGTTAATTATTAGTAACTATACTAACATACATACTATATATAATATAGAGTAACTATACGAACATATTGTAAGTGTGTACAATAGAATTAAATGCGTTTTGAATTCTGTAATAATCGTTATTTATTATTATTATTATTATTATATTTATTATATGGTGTAGTGATTTTGTGAAGTTCTTCAGTTTTAGTGGTCAACAATGTTTTGGAATCAAAAATTATGTTTTCAAATAAACTTTTTAAAATAACTATAACTCATATCTCCGTTTGTGGTAAATGAGGTTATTTGGCGAAGTGGAACAACCCTTGGGTCTCCCCACTATTAAAAGCCATACGCTAAATAAATAATGTAATCAAGATTATTTTCAACGCCAGCCAGGCTTTTGATCAATCATGTCAATTCAGTAGTAAATGATAAACATCAACATTTTTTGTACCGGTAATAGATGTATCAAATTTTAAACAATAGGTTCTAATCACTGGCGGCTCATGCCCACGAAACAGGTGAAGTGCTGTATAGTGAAAGATACGGGCACTTCACCTGTTTCGTGTGTACGAGCCGCCAGTGGATATAATTATTTTAAATAAGGTTCATTCGGAGAAGCTCGCTTTAATAATATACAGTAGTAAGCCGATCATCCGAGCGCCGATTAACCAAATTGTCAATTATCCGAATCGGTATTAAAAGCATAGTAATGAATCAAAAACCAGCGTTTACGACGTGATCGTAGCTTCTCTTTATTTTTTTTAATTGTATTTACTGTACCGTAGTTTAGTACAGTAGTATGTGTTTTGCTTTCCATATTAATTTAACTACACTGTAGTGATAAAAAACACTACACTGTACTTTTCAAATGTAATAAAGTTTATTCCAATAAGTTTAACACATTATTTTTCTCTAATACAGTCCAATTGTCCAAATTTTTGCTTATCTGAATTGATCCCGGTCTCAATTAGTTTGTATAATCGGCGTTCCACTGTAATGAAGATGCAGTTAAAATTAAAACAATTTTTTTGCCATACTTTTGGAACGGTAGCTATCTCCGAAATTCAGAGACCGGTCCTATGATCTCGTGGTTACAACAGTGGTCAATCTCAGAATTCCATTATTTAAATTAACCGGGAATGATTGATACAAATTTAAAACGAAGTTGGCGCTATCTCTTTGCTAATGATGGAACTGCTTGAACATTCAATGATTTTAATCATATGTTTTCTATCATGGTCTTGGTCTGGTCTGAGTCTGGTCTGAGCTTTGGTCTGACTGCATCAGACCAGTGGTCTGGTCTGGTCTGAGTCTTGGTCTGGTCTGAGTCGTACCAGTGCGCGTTAGGCCTTAGGCTATAGACGGCAAGTGCATTTATTGTACACCGGTCGCACTGGCCACCTTGCCGCAGCTGGTCTATAGTGTTTGTTACATCAGTAAACTGTGTAATATCGTATTTTGAAAATATCGGGTGTGAATATTACTGTGCCGTTATTAACCGGAACAAACTTTAATAATTGGAAGTTCAGAATTCGGTCACTTCTAGAGAAAGAGCAATTGATTAGTGTATTGGACTGTGTAACCCCGGATGAAGACAAGAAGAAGGACTTTCTAGTAAAAGATGCGAAAGCAAAAGCAATTCTTATTCAAGGAGTAAGTGATAAACACCTGGATATCATAAAGGATTTGAAAACTGCAAGGGAAATGTTAGATGCTCTACAGTCGATTTTTGTAAGAACAAGTGCGTTTGGAAAACTCTCATTATGGAGAAAATTGATCAATCTGAAATGCAGTAATAAAGAATCTTTGGAAGACCACTTTCTAAAGTTTGATACTGTCACACGTGAATTGGAGGATTTGGGATCAAAGATGGATGAATCAGATAAGGTATGTCATCTTTTACTTACACTAGGCAAAGAATATGAAACGGTGATTACAGCGCTAGAGACTCAACTAGATGTAAAATTTGATTTTGTGAAAGCCAGACTTCTGGACAAAGACATAAAATTGAAATCAAAACAGACTTTTAAAAGTGGAAATGAAGTAAGCTTCAATGCGTCTAATAGCGGAAATGGAAATAATAACAGTTGCTTTGGCTGTGGTGATAAAAATCACTTTATTGCTTAGTGTCCCAAGAAGATGTTTCGTGGAAGAAGAGGTAATTTTAATAGTACATTTCGAGGTTGTGGTTGAGGAAATTTCAACAAAAGAGGAGGAATAATAACCTCAAATTATGCACAAGAAACTGATGAAACTGGAATTGCTTTTGTAACCTGTAAAGACAAAAGCATTTATTGTAATGAAGAGTTTATTATCGATTCTGGTGCAAGCGATAATATGCTGAAAGAAAGTTTGAAAAAGATGTGTTTGAAGTGAACAAAATTGACAAACCTGTGAATATATACGTTGCAAATGGTGAGATTATGAGAGCAACCAAAAAAGGCAAGTTAAAAATTAAGTGTCAAGAAAGAGTTATTGAGAAAGAAGCGTTAATTGTTCCTGGACTGCAACATAACTTATTAGCATTGAATAAAATAGTTTCTAAAGGCTCAAATGTAACTTTTAATAAAGAATGCATGACAATTACCGGACTTAACTACAAAATTTATTGTAACTATGTGAAAGAGGGTTGTGTGTGTTAAAGGCTAGTATTGTGAAGAATAATGAATCGAAATGCATGACTATTCAGTCTACTGGTGTGGAAAATCTGTGGCATCGTCGTTTAGGACATTTGAACAATGAAAGTTTACGTCAGCTAGGACTCCCATTCAAAAATGAACTGTGTGAGGTGTGTATTGAAGGAAAATCAACTCGACTACCATTCTATGAAAAAAGAAATCAACAAAAGGAATTGGTGAATTGATTCATTTGGATATTTCTGGACCGGTAAACCCTGCAACACAAAATGTTGAGAAATACTTTCTGGTAATTATAGATGATTATTCAAGTTTCGTAGTAGTTTGCCTATTGAAAACCAAAAATGAGGCAGAAAATAATTTGATTGAATATGTAACTGAATTGGAACGACAACATGGAGTTTTTGTAAAAAGAATAAGAATGGATAATGGTGGCGAATTTACTTCAACTGTATTCAAACGTTATGCAAGATCAAAAGGAATAAAATTGGAATATACAATGAGTTATAGTTCTCAAAGTAATGGTAAATCTGAATGAATGAACCGGACATTGATGAACATGACTAGAACAAAATTGATTGAATCAGGTGTGCCAAAATTTTTGTGGGGTGAAGCAATAAGAAGCAGTGCTTATGAAGTGAATAGAAGTCCATCTTCATCATTGAAAAGGGGTGAAACGCCTTCACTTCTCTATAATGGAAGACAAGATATTTCAAAATTGAGAATTTTTGGAAGTAGAGCCTGGTACACAGTATTGCCTAAATCAAACAAATTAGATTCAAGAGCAAAACCTGCAGTCATGATAGGGTATTGTGGAGGAGGATACAGACTTTGGCTACCACAAGAGAGCAAAGTAATCAGATCAAGAGATGTAAGATTTGATGAGAGCAAATTTGAGTACAAAGAAAAATGTGATTTGTTAAAAATTGATGAAACTAGTGACAACCAACATGAACATGAACTAGTTAAAGATGAAGAAAAACAAAACGAAACTATACACAATGAAGAAGATGACAATGTACAGAATCAAGAAGATGACAACATACAGAATCAAGAAGAAGAAGAAATCTCTACAAGATCTGGCAGAATAGTCAACAAACTTAACTATCTTCATGACTATGAATTATATTCTGCCTTCTGTTTCCTGACACAGACAACTGAACCCAGTACTTATGAAGAAGCAGTGAAATCTCCAGACTGGATGAAAGCTATCAACAGTGAACTAGACTCACATGAGAACTTGGTACCTGGTCCCCAGCTCAGCTACCTGAAGAGAAGATCGCCATTGATACAAAATGGGTGTTCAGAGTAAAAGAAGACGGCACCAAGAAGGCTCGACTCGTTGCCAGGGGCTTCCAACAACAAGAAGAGGAATCCAGTAAGCTCACCTATGCACCAGTATGTAGGTTGACAACTTTAAGAATTCTTTTATCTCAATCTGTGAAAAATGACTGGACTCTAAAGACAAGTAGATGTTCCAACAGCTTTCTTGAATGGTAATCTTAATGAAGAGGTATATATCAAAACATCAAAAGGACTTGATTATCCTGGTAAAATTTTGAAACTAAATCGTGCTTTGTATGGACTCAAAAGTGCTGGAATGTTAGAATGATAAGTTCAATGAAATAATGTTGATAAATGGTTTTCAAAGATCAATGCATGATTATTGCTTGTATTTTGCTAATGGAGTTTATTTATTGTTATTTGTTGATGATGCATTAATTACTGGTGAATTGAAAAAAGTTGAAAGTTTGATTTCTATTTTGTATGATAATTTCAAGATCAAGGATATGGGTGAGGCTAAAAATTTCTTAGGAATTAACATCAGCAGAACAGATGATAGTTTATTGTTAGTACAAAACAAAGTAATTGAAAAGTTGTTAAGTGAGTTTAAAATGGATGATTGTCATAATGTAGCAACACCAATGGAAGTGAATTTCAAAATAGATGAATCTGAAGTGATAGATGTCCCATACAGGCAGCTGGTTTGTAGTTTAATGTATATTGCAGTTATGACCAGGCCTGACTTATCATTTGCAGTAAGTATGTTGAGTAGGGTATTAGACAAGCCTACTAATCAAACTTGGAAAGCAGCCAAAAGAGTGCTCAGATATTTAAAAGGCACTAAAGAAATTGGATTGAAATTTAATAAAAATACAGGAAAATTGATGTCTTATTCAGATGCCGATTGGGCAGGATATAGTATTTCAAGAAAAAGTGTTAGTGGATTTGTAGCTTTTGATGGTTCAAATCCAATTGCGTGGTTTTCCAAAAAACAAAGTTGCGTTGCTCTCTCTACCATGGAAGCAGAATATTGTGCAGTTACTGCAGCAGCACAAGAGCTTCAATTTGAAGGGTGTACTTTGTAATTTTAATAAAATCTATAGTGAGAAATTCATAATCAAAGTTGACAATTGTAGTGCTATATCATTAGTGAAAACTTTTGAAAATTCTAAGTGTTCCAAGCACATTGACATTAGAATGCACTTTATTAAGGACTTGTATACTAAGGAAATTGTTGATGTTGAGTACATCCAATCATCTGACAATACTGCCGATATATTGACGAAACCATTATATAAAGAGAAATTTCTGAAGCATAGAAAATCTATTTTGAATGAAAGTTGTAACTAAGTTTTTTTTTATTGATTGTCATTTGCCTTTTTTATATCATTTTTGTATTCTGTATTGATGTAAGTCATTTCTGATTCTATATTTTCATGATGAGTTCAATTGATAGTTGTTGCTATATATATATATATATATATATATATATATATATATATATATATATATATATATATATTCAGTTTTTGTTTGTTGAACTATCAATTGCGGGGGAGTGTTATTGGTATTGCAGAATCGATATATGTTTGACTATCAAAGTGGACTAATAAGTCGATAGTCACTACTTGTGTGTGGTCTCGAACTGGATGTAACCTTAAAGAAGAAGATGTAATAATATTGCTTTCTGAAAGTATCAAATAAATAATATGTAATCATATTAGAAGTGTTATTTGTGTTTAAACCATAACTTGTAACAGATAATACATCAACAACATTTCTTGAATTACCATTTCTTGAGTACCATACAAGTGAAAATAGTAATACATTGGTTATTAATAAACCATTGTGACCAAGGAGGTTCACCTCGATTGTGACATATGTATTTGGAAGGGTAAATATTTTCAAAATACAGGCTTTTGTGTGATAAGTACCATTGGTATCAGTCTATCATGTTGGAATCATTAACAATAATATAATGGGATTTCATAAAAGTTGATATCCAAATTCATGGATTGTATAAGGATTTGGAAATTTATACAAATTTTGAACTGTACAATAGAATTTACAAAATAACTGATTGAAGATTGGACCATACATAAAGAGTTCAATAAATTTGAATTCTATGGACAATCAAGAGAATTCTTTCTTTTTAAATATAACAATTCAAGGCCCTAACTGCAAAAGTCACAATCTCCAATTTTTTCAGATATTGAGTTATTGGTCTAGTATATTGTTCACCACATTGAAAGGAACAATATAAGGAAGGATTTAGCATCCAAAACTCACTGTCTCCTATTAAAATGTAATGTCAAAGATCAAGCTTTGCTGCAAAACTAACAGTCTCCACTGACAACTCTGTAGCAAAACTCACATTCTCCTCCCAGCCAATGAAGAAGCTCTGTTGTAGTCACATGGCTTGCACAAATGCACATTGCATAATTTTTGTGTGGTAAAGGGACACTCACAATCAAAATTAACAAAAGACAACGTGACTTCCTACGTTTGGACGGAAAACGAGTTTGGAAAGGGCTCAAACATCATTGCGTCCTGTTAATTTGACAGCCTTAATTCAATGGATTTGTCCCCCTAAACTGTCATCCGCCTGATCAGTGATGGGTGTGGGGGGCAAAACAAGAATATTATCCTACTCAGCATGCTATGTTCTTGGTTACACAATGCACCTGACAACATTCAAGAATTACAACTTGTGTTTCCAATAACCGGTCATAGTTTCCTCCCCCCTGATTGGGTGTTCGGAAACATAGAAAAGGACGTGAGAAACTGTGAGGTAATCATAAAACCAGAGGAGTACCGTACATAAACATTGTCAGCAGATTTGCAACAGTTAAGTGACTTAGTGATGATGTTGTTATTAAGGATTGGAAATCGGCAGCTCAAGAAATGATGAAAAAGCCAGTTAGTCTGCATTTTGGTATTCAAGCCACAAAGCGATTTAGTTCAAGGAGAAAATAACTATACATTGAAAAGTGATCTAGCATCAAGAGCCGGCTCCATCACAAAAAGAGGGAAGCAGTTGCGTAATTTAAGGCCACAAACTATCTCCAAAGGAAATTTTATTGCAAAGGACGAAGAGAAAAGAGATATAAATTTTCTTTTTGAAAAACATTTTGGTGAAACCTGGCGTTTTAATGGTGATTTAACGTTTTTCCTTCATGTTTTGGACGGGCCTGTAACAGAAGTAACTGGGCAAGATGAGGATGACTGCCACATTGCAGAAGAACAAGAAACATTCAAAATCTAATTTTCTTATACATTACTTACTTAACGTTTTGTATTAATATTAATTGACATTTTTCATCAAGTACTAATAAATGATTTAGAGATTTGTATCATTGCTCAATCTTTCATTAAATTAGCCCAAATATAACTTAATACTTACTCAATTAAAATATTTTCTTCTCCGACAACTATCTAGTAAGCTTAGTTTCAAAAGTAACATTCTCCAGATAATTAAAATACATAATTCACATCCTCCATCAGTTGCTAGAAAAAGTCACATTCTCCACATTTGAAAGTGTTATTTCTCAGTTATGCTTCATGTACGATTTCAAAATGCATTAAAAATCACATTTTAGGGCTACTGCAACATTGAATAATAAATATTAGATTTAAAAACCAAGTTTTATTAAAGATATATGTTTTCCATGCCTTGTGTAGGATTTTGAAAAAAGTGGAGAATGTGATTTTTGCAGTTAGGTCCCCCAATGTACAAATTAATACTTATAAATTATTCATATAGCTCTGAACTACAAACAGGAATAAAATAATTGGACTAAAAAACAATGGATAATATTGCGCATATAATACTCACTTATAAACTAGAACCTAATAGCATAGACTAACTATACAATAGAATAGTACATTTAAGTGTACATAAGTGTATATCTACGCTAATAGTGAGGAACGAGAAGTTTGCAGTATCACTTAATAACTTGTATACCAAGTCCCAGATATTAAGGGGGTTGGCAAACTACTTTTATTGATTCTCAGCTCACTCAGGACAATCGGCGAGCTGTCTTCAAGAGTAAATCAAAACGAGAGCGATCCCAGCTATACCAATTCGCTCTCGAAGACAGCTCCAGAATGTCCTGACAGAGCAGATGATTAATAACAGCCAATTGGCAAACGCCTTCATTTTTGGAACCAGCTATACGTGCCTAATATATATGATAGTACCTCTATTATTTTATCTCAAATAAAATATGATAAACTGGATAATTCCAATAACAATTGATGGAAGACAAAGAATAATTAAAATTGAATGTTGGAGTTGTTATAAAATGATAGAATAAATATGAAATCTGTTAATAGAGTTAGGTTTTGGAGAAGGTGTCTTCTAAATCTCCAAACTTACGCTTGAATCCTTCGATCAAAAGGTTGTAAAAGAGGATAATAATTGTAACAATCGTTACAGACAATTAAAATAATCAATACCATAATTAATCAAAATTATTGTCAGTCTGAGAGATCAACATTTTTCATTGTGATGTATTTGTGTCTGATAAATATTATAAATATAAAAAGTTCTACTTTTAACAATCTTCCACAACCAAAGTTAGCACCTAGAAGATTAGTGTAGTGATGCAATTGAATCAGTTAATATTTTGCATCTTTCATTACATAAAGATGACCACACTGGATTTATGAAAACTGAAGAGTAGTCAGTTACCGAATTTCAGTTGAAATCAAAGTATCAAAGACATATTACGGAGTTCTATACACAGTTGTGAAGAGTGTTGTGGCACATCGAGAAGTAGAGTTGTGTAACTTGAATTTGTCAAATAAAAAAATTGTCGTAGATATTAAGCCTTGTCAAAGATTTGCTTAAAAAGGATATGCTTGCTTGATCTACCAGTTTAAGTTTCATCGGAATTGAGAAGTCCTACATTACAGGAGAAAGGAAAACAAAAACCAAAAACGATAAGAGGATAGTACAACCACAGATAAGAAAGATAAAATCTCATCTTGAGAAAATATCTTCTCTCTTATATCTAAGGTACAACTGACTGTGCGACAGTTTGGAATATAGATTGTGTACATCTTATTTTCACATTACAGAAATTCCAAATTATCATGAAACATGTACCAGATCTAGATGAGAGTACATTCTCGCCAGATGTTATGGGAAACAACAAAACGTTTCGGTTTGAATAGAACAAACACACTACACAGCGCATAAAACAAATATTTCAAGTCTTTTAGTTTCATCCGATGTGCACTGGAATCACCCAAGTCAAACTTTTCTTACTGTTTTACAGCATACGTTGTGTTTTATCTGGTGTGGAAGCAATCTGAGAGTGAAAGGGCTCTCATCCACTGACTGCATTTAGGGACTCACTGTCCCAGGATGCAATGAAAACTGACAATGGTTGACTTATTGAATGCCTCCTGTTCAAGGGGTGAGTGGTGGCGGCCAGTGGAATAGCTGTAGCCAATCACGGTCTTTGTCTTTCCATCAAGTTAAATTACAAGAGCTGTGATTGGCTACAGCTATTCGACTGGTGGCCACTACTAACCCCATGCACAGGAGGCTTTCAAGTTGAGACCAAACAGTCTTATAGTCTGGGCGGTGACAGTTTCAAACCACAGTCCGTACTTTAAGTGAATAACAGCCCCAAGTTTCCTGCTTTTTGCGAGAGAAACGAATTCCGTACAGTACAGTACAAACTCTAAAACAATCACTCTACAAGAAAATGGTCCCACAAAGGCACAAGTGAATATGAGAAAACCTCATTTATGAATCTAGGATAGGCCATTGGGTAAAATTATAGAATTTGGAATAGAAAGAGACAGATTAAGCAGCAGTTGGTACTGATGCTGCACACCTGAAGCCCAAATTACCAGATGAACTGTCGGGTGTGTTCTGACTCCTTGCAGCGCATCTATAACGGTAGCAGTAGCTCTTATGACAAAGATAAGATCCGCCCTTTTTCACCTTTTCTGTACCGCTAGCAGGTCCTTTCTAAAAATAGGATAAAAATAGACAACAGAATATATTAATTGCTTTCAAAAACAGAATATAAACAAAATTTATTACACATGAAAAATAGCTCATATCTACATAGATATTAATAATTAATATTCGACTTAATTTCATCTCTATAGTCTCTTTGGGTCATCCATTCAGAGAGAGCGAATCATTAGGGTGCGTTCATCGCTTTGCTTATATCAGATGTGCATGCGTTATACAATACAATACAGCTGATAGAAGCAAGCGATGCTAGAATCGATGCTCCGACATGAACGGTACCTTAGACATTCATTGTAAAAAATATAAAAATTATAACTCTTCCTGATAGCAGGTTCAAATCACTGACAGCACATAGAAATCAGTCGAAATACAATATTGTTTGTTGTATAGTGCTTTTCATTTAGGAGCGACTCTGGCTAGCTTTAATGGGAATGGTCGGAAATGTTACAAAATATTCTATCTATTGAATTTCAGATTATCTGTTGCATGCTTATTAGCAGTTCCACTGTTTCGGCCATATAGCTCAGCCAGTTTTTGAGATATCCTTTCAATTCTCTTTTCAAATTGTTGCTCATAAAATTATCTAGCTGTCCTATACACAAAATATCCTCTAAAACGTATTATTCATGACTTAATATTATTCAAGTTATTCCAAGACAATTTGTTTTCATCTTAACGTTGGTCTCACCATGCCAGTGCTAAACCTGTATTTTTAAGCAAACATTTTTTTCTAATTATCCAAGATTATATTTCAACATAGGCCTATATGTTATTAGAGAGAGAAATTCCAAAAAGTGAGGCTCGAAACACCAGAAAAAAACCAGTATAAGCAATCGCACCCAGAATGTCTAATGCAATCATAATTCAACATTTGCGTCTTTCGGAGGATACGCTGTCGTTCCCGACTTCCTAAAGAGTAGTCGCCATATCTTATCATCATCCCTCTCTTTACCCTCGCACAGGCCTAGAAGCCCATGTGTGCATCACCCTCAGAAAAAAAAACAGTGCAATACCAAGCAGATGATGATTAATGAAATCATAAATCAGTGCAACACTCAGTATGCAGTCCTTGAACCAGTGTGTAATCCGGTTTACTGTTTTATGTAGGCTATCATAAAGTGTGAAAGCGGTTAGGATCGTATTATATAGTCTGTCCAAGCAAAGAAGACCCTCTGGCAAGATGGGAAAATGACTCCAACATGATCAATATTTGTTCAAAAATTATACATGTGGTCTTAATAGTAGATCAAAATAATTGTTTCCTACAATTTGAAATCAAATTGATTATTTTTGAACCAATATTCAAAAATTATTCATTCTCCCATCTTGCCAGAGGGTCTTCTTTGCTTATACATAGGCCTATAATATGTTATTAGAGAAAGAAATACCGAAAAAGTGAGGCTTGACCAATAATAAATTAACAAAGAAATAAATCAACCTATGGTCCCATTTACTATATGTTTCATTTAAATCAGCTGATAATTAAAATTGAACTAATATTGGTAATACGAGTCTTGGCAATGAAAATGGTATTCACAAGATTATCGATCATGATTAAAGTTATAGTCAAACTAATATAATAGTTTGGTAGAAAGAGTGGAAGCCAAACTAAACAATTCCTTAACTGCTGCCAGGATTTGGTATGAGGCCAATGGTCAAACATTGAATGATAACAAGACTGAAGTACTGTTTTTTCCCTTAAAGACAAGCTTCGTGATTCCATAATCAAACCAGTTAAACTTCTAGGGCTTACAAGCCCTAGAGTAAGTAGGGCTTACTTATTTGGATTACAAGATGAACTGGGATACACATGTCACCTGTCAAAAAAATTATCTCGAATAGTATATATGCTGAGAAAATTGAGAAATGTGTAAGTTTAAACACGTTCCTATTAACATACTGTTATGGAATCCGACAGTGTCTGATGACCTTGAAACTGTGGCACCAAGTGATGGGCAGACGGGGGGATGGGAGGCTTTGTGTCAACAAGTGGTTGCATTGTTTTGTAAACAAACAACACTGTCTGGAAGTCTCTGGAAGTAATTACAGGCCCACCAGCATTTACTAGAACTCTCTATTCATCTCTAGCACTCTCTAGCAATTTCATACCCTTTTATAAAGAGACAGGAATGTTTGCAGAGAGCCAGTAGTAATCAAGCGTTCAAAGATTGTGTCAGCCATATTGTGTGATAGACGAACCAGACGTTGTATATAGACACTCTATAGTTATATTCATTCTGTCAGTGCTTATTTCTTCTAAATCAGTGTAATGTGATAAAGACTGTTCATCATTTCTTAGTGTAATTTGTATTGTGAAATGTTATAAACTCTTGTGCTATCTTCTGTTCTGTTATAGTTGATCTTGTCAGTGTGTTATAGCAGTGTAATTAATAAAGTTAATCAGTATAAATTGCCTCAAGTCTTTTATTATAGTGGAAACCCGTAACAATTGGTGTCAGAAGTTTGGATGTAGCTATTTATTGAGGCAATTCTATAAACTTGTACCATTGTGAAGTGAACTATTATTTTCAATTGATTAAACCGTTATCTTTGTGTGTGAACTTTATTTTCGTGTGTGAACTTTATCTTCAAGTGAGTGAACTGTGATCTTCAAGTGTGAACATCTTTGTGTGTGAACTCTATTCTCTAAGAGTGAATGTTACTCTTCTGTACATATTTGTGAACTGTGTAATATTTGTGGAAAGTGAACTGAAATGGCAGGGAAAGGTGTGAAGCTCACTAGTTTAAAAGTAAACCAACTGAAGCAAGAGCTTGAGGAGCAAGAACTGGAAACAAATGGGGTAAAATCTATCCTACAAGATAGACTCCGGGAAGCACTGCTGGCCGAGGGTCAGGACCCAGATACCTATGTGTTTGAAAGAGATTTGGGAGCTCTGGTGAGTACATTGGAGAGTAAATTTGAATTGGTTGAAAGTAAAATGGAAGAAAATAAGTTGGCTTTAACAAATTTGGAGAGTAAAATAGAAGAAAATAAAACATCATTGGAGAGTAAATTTGAATCTTTGAAAGAAACATTTGAGGGGAAACTACAAGAGAATAGTAAAATTTTGGAAGATAAATTTGAAACAAAACTTAAAAGCATGGAAGATAAATTTGATAAGAAGATTAAAGAGCTGCAAAATAATGATACTAGTGGGACAAGAGCAGCCTTGAAAGTGGATGATAATGCTTATCAAATTGAGAAGGATACTTCAGTAAACAAATGCAATGTGCCTATTACCATGCCAAATTATCATGGTGGACTACCAACATTTGATGGAAAGACTCCATGGGAAGATGACCGTACCTTTTTAGATGTATGCCGATGATGTACCTTTTTTTGTATGCCAACAGATATGGATGGACACCGGAAGCAAAGGCTGATAATTTGTGCCTATCACTTTGGGGAGATGCACTGTCAGTACTCCAGACAATTCTAAAGTCTGACAGACGCAACATTGGTGAACTGTTGAAGTGCATGGAAATGAGATTTGGCCACCAACACATGTATCAACTACACCATTCAGAATTGAGGAACAGAATCCAGAAGCCAAACAAGTCACTTCAGAAATTTGAAGCTGACAGCTCACTTGGTGAGGATTGCCTACCCAGCATCAGGGGATGATGAAATGAAGGAGAGTATGGCAGTTGATAGATTCCTGGATGGTCTACGTGAGCCAGAAACCCAACGAGCTGTTAAACTGGCTCGTCCTCAAACCCTCAGTGAGGCATTAACTCAGGCCTTGGAATTTGAAGCTGTGACACAATCAGTGAGGAGCCATGCACGTGTTTGCTCAGTATCAGGGGAAGATAGCCATGAGGAGTTGGTGGAGGAAATAATGGAGAGGATTTTGGAAAAATTCAAGACTGCAAAGAAGGAGATAAGGTGTTGGGGCTGTGGAGAGAGAGGTCATCTACAAAACAAATGCCCAAAGAAGTCAATGTCTGACAAGAAGCAGGAAAACTAAAAAGGGTTGATGAAAAGGGGCTACCATCAACCTGTAGGCAGGAGGCCCCAGGTTCAGGAGCAGTTGTTGCAATGTTGTCAGATAAACCAAAAAGTCTCTACATACATGGAAAAGTCAATGGATCAACTCAAAGACTACTAATTGACACTGGAGCCACTATGACAATAATAAACTATAGCACAGTGACTGATCGACAAGGCATATCACCAACAACCTGGAGGTTGAGAACTGCTACAGGGGAGGCTGTCAGTGTCTATGGGGAGATGATTGCCACTTTTGAGATTGGTAAATCAAGGTTCAGACATTGAGTGTTAGTGGCAAAAGTTAGTGAAGACATCATACTAGGTTTGGATTTCCTACGTGAACATGGACTGAAACTAGAGAAGAAGAAGAATACAGTGACCATTGGTGAAGAAGAAGTTGTGCTACTACCTACAGAAGACTGGACAGCACAGGTGCGGCTATTAGAAGACATCACCATACCAGCAAGGAGCCAGATTGTGACCCAAGCAAGGACAACAAAAGACATTACTGAAGGAATGAATGCAATATTGGAACCAGTAGTTTTTGAAGAGGAGCTTGGACATGGTGTTCTAGTGGCCAGAACTTTGTTTCTCACCAGCTCAGTGTTCCCTGTCTGCTTGATGAATGTGAATAGCTATGGAGTCACTTTGAAAAGGGGCAGTGTGCTGGGACATTGTTCACCTGTAACAGCAGTGGTCCATCAAGTACAATCAACACAGTCAAAGAAGAAGAAACTTCCTGAGAAACTACAGAACTTTGTAGAGGAATCTTGTCAGGACTTGAACCAGGACCAGAAAAAGGATGTGAAGGATTCAATAACCTCCTACCAGGATATCTTTGACATTGGAGAAGGAACAAAAGGAAGGACCAACATTGTCCAACACACAATAGACACAGGAGATGCCAAACCTATTTGCCAGAACCCCCGAAGACTTCCATTTGCTAAACGAGAAGAAGCCAGAAAAATCATCAAGGAGATGGAGAGTGAAGGAATCATTGAATCATCAAATAGCCCTTGGACATCACCAGTGGTGCTTGTGAAGAAGAAGGATGGCACACTTCGGTTTTGCGTGGACTACCGTCTTCTGAATGATGTCACCAAGAAGGACAGTTACCCTCTACCCCGTATTGATGACACACTGGATAGCCTGGAAGGTTGCAAGTTGTTTTCAACTCTGGATTTGAAAAGTGGATACTGGCAAGTTGGACTGGAAGACAAAGCAAAGGAGAAGACAGCATTTTCAATTGGGGAAGGACTCTGGCAGTTTACTGTGATGCCTTTTGGTTTATGTAATGCTCCAGCCACTTTTGAGAGACTAATGGAAAGTGTGTTGAGGGGACTCTCATGGGAAACATGTTTGGTTTACCTGGATGACATTATTGTTTTGGGCAAGTCTTTCCAAAATCACATGAAGAACCTGAAGGAGGTATTTCAGAGGCTGAGGCAGGCAAACTTGAAACTGAATCCTAAGAAGTGCAACCTGTTCTAAAGACAAGTGAATTACCTGGGACATGTGGTTTCTGACAAGGGAGTGTCCATGGATCCTGAGAAAGTATTAGCTATTACAAACTGGCCTGTGCCTAAGGACAAATCAGAAGTACAAAGTTTTCTTGGCCTTTGTGCATATTATTGGTGATTTGTGATGGGTTTCTCTGGGATAGCCAAGCCAATAACAAATTTGACAGAGGAGAGGCGCACCTTCATCTGGGATAAAGACTGTCAGCAGGCATTTGACACACTGAAGGAGGTGCTCAGCCAAGCACCTATTCTGGTTTATCCCAAATCAGAAGGCAAGTTCATCCTGGATACTGATGCCAGCAACACAGCTATTGGTGGAGTACTCTCACAGGAACAAGATGGAGAGGAGAAGGTTATTGGATACTTTAGCAAAGTCCTGTCAAAACCTGAGCGCAACTACTGTGTCACAAGGAGAGAACTGTTGGCGGTAATGAAGTCAATCAGCCACTTCCATAAGTACCTGTATGGGTGTCACTTCCTGTTACGAACTGATCATGCATCCCTGACATAGCTTCTACGATTCAAATCTCCAGAGGGACAAGTTGCCAGATGGATTCAACACCTGCAAGAATATGACTTCAAATCCATCCACTGAGCTGGAAAAAGTCATCAGAATGCTGATGCTCTCCCCAGAAGACCCTGTGACCAGGACTGCAAGCACTGCTCATGCCAGGAAGGGAAGGAAGCAGTTGCTAACAGGATAACTGTAGCTACAGACTACTGGGGAGGAGATGAAATGCTGAAGGACCAGGAAGAGGATCCTGATTTGAAACACCTGTGGGCTTGGAAGCGTTCTACTCGAGAAAAACCTAGCTGGCAGGAAGTAGCACCGTTATCACCACATGTTAAGACCCTCTGGGCACAATGGGAGTCAATTGTGGAAGATGGGGGAATCTTGAAGAGGGTGGTGGAGAATGCTGCTGGCGATCAGAAAAGACTGCAAATCATTGTACCAAGGAAAAACGTTCCTGAAGCATTAAAACAGCTATATGATAGAGTCTCTGGTGGGCATTTTGGAGTGCATAAGACCCTGGAAAAGGTACGAGAGAGGTTCTACTGGCCAAATTCAAAAGAGGATGTCAAGAACTGGTGCCGGAATTGTGCAGTATGTGCATCTGCCAATGGCCCTATGCCTAGAAAGAGAGCCCCTATGCAGAAATACAATGTAGGTGCTCCATTTGAACGCATAGCCATTGACATAGCTGGACCATTCCCAATTACTGATGGTGGGAATAAATACATCCTGGTTGCTATGGATTACTTCAGCAAATGGGTAGAAGCCTATGCCTTGCCAAATCAAGAGGCAGTTACTGTAGCTGATGTATTGGTGAAGGAGTTCTTTAGTTGTTTTGGCATACCATTGGAGTTACATTCAGACCAAGGAAGAAACTTTGAATCTGCTGTATTTTCTTGGATGTGTGAAGTATTGGGAATCAACAAGACTAGGACAACACCACTGCACCCCCAATCAGATGGAATGGTTGAGCAAATGAACAGGACTATCGGAAAATACCTATCAAAGGTGGTATCCGGACATCAACGGGACTGGGATCAACATCTGCATTTCTTCCTGATGGCATACCAAAGCGCAGTCAATGAGACTACAAGGATGACCCCAGCAAGAATAGTGTTTGGGCGAGATATGCGACTACCCTGTGACTTGGAGTGTGGATGCAAAGCTGGGGAGGACTTGGAACAAGAAGATTACACCAGCAAGCTCTGGAAGCAGATGGATGAGATTCATGCAACCGTCCGCACCAACATCCAGGGAACCAGTGACACGATGAAGCAGTGCTATGACATCAAGGCCAACCATGGAGGATACCAGGCTGGTGACATGGTATGGTTGTACAATCCTCAACAACGTCGTGGATACTCTCCTAAGTTGCAAACCTCCTGAGATGGACCTTATGAGGTGGTCACAAGGATCAACGATGTGGTCTACAGGATCAAGAAACCAAGAGGTACTCCACACATTGTTCATTTCAACCAACTGGCGCCTTATCATGGAGACAATGCTGCAAGGGGAGTTCAAGAGGTGAAGGCTCTTCATCCTCCCATCTCTGATTTTGAAAGATTCATGGCCAACCTAGGGATGTCACTGGAAGAAGGAAATGTCGCCATCAGTCACCAGGACTTATTCACCCTACCAAAGAGCTATGCCTTGGCACATTGCATTGCTAGGAATGTGGGAGCTTCAAGAGGAATTGCTACAGTATTCAGGACAAAGTTTGGAAGATTGGATGACTTGAATCTCCAGAATCCAGCTGTGGGGAAAGCACTTCATCTTCAGGATCAGAACCAACATCTGTTCTATTTGGTGACAAAAGACCAACCCCAGCAGGAGTCAACATATCAGGCTTTGTGGCAAAGTCTGATGCATCTACGAACTCACCTTCAATTCCTGGGAGTGAAGCAGCTTGGAATCCCAAGACTGGGCTGTGGCTATGATGGATTGGATTGGAAGATTGTGAGAACAATGATTGGAAGAATCTTCAAGGGCACTGGAATAAGCGTCACCTGTTGTGTCTTCAACCCATGGGCGGTTACACAAGTCAATCCATTGGTGCCGGCTTCTACTGTTTGCACTTCCAGGATGGATCTGGACTGTTCTGGGACAGAACAGTTTTAAGGAGGGGGCAGTGTTATGGAATCCAACAGTGTCTGATGACCTTGAAACTGGGGCACCAAGTGATGGGCAGACGGGGGGATGGGAGGCTTTGTGTCAACAAGTGGTTGCATTGTTTTGTAAACAAACAACACTGTCTGGAAGTCTCTAGAAGTAATTACGGGCCCACCAGCATTTACTAGAACTCTCTATTCATTTCTAGCACTCTCTAGCAATTTCATACCCTTTTATAAAGAGACAGGAATGTTTGCAGAGAGCCAGTAGTAATCAAGCGTTCAAAGATTGTGTCAGCCATATTGTGTGATAGACGAACCAGACGTTGTAAATAGACACTCTATAGTTATATTCATTCTGTCAGTGCTCATTTCTTCTAAATCAGTGTAACGTGATAAAGACTGTTCATCATTTCTTAGTGTAATTTGTATTGTGAAACGTTATAAACTCTTGTGCTATCTTCTGTTCTGTTATATTTGATCTTGTCAGTGTGTTATAGCAGTGTAATTAATAAAGTTAATCAGTATAAATTGCCTCAAGTCTTTTATTATAGTGGAAACCCGTAACAATACTTTGGGCTTTTCCATTCACATATGAGCTATAGTGTGCGTCTATGGGGAAATTGCGTAGAATCAAAAGAGGGTGTTTTTATGGCAAAAGAAGGCTGTCAGAGCGATCCTTGGTTTATCTCAGAGAAAATCATGTAGACCGCATTTTTCTGAGCTTGGGATATTATCTTTTCCCTCACTCTACATTTACTCGAACTTAGTACCGTATATGTTAAAGAAAACTTGGAGAAATTTCCCAATCATCAACACTTTCATGCATACAACACAAGAAACAGGGAAAATATTGTAGCACCTTGCATAAGATTGACCAAAACGAAAAGAAGCCACATCTGCCAACAATACACGTTGTATAACAAATTGCCACAACTCACAAGGGATCTGCCTATAAGTCATTTTAAAAGAGCTGTTTCTTCCCATCTGATGCATTTATTTAATGAATTCTACTCTCTTGATGAGTACCTTAAATTACTAACAGGGATCCTTCATGTATGTTTATTCTAAATTATGCATTAATATATAATTCTTGTTACTTGCATACTTATGTGTTTTCGTTTATGTAAACTCTCTTGTGTTGACTTATATGCATTTATTTTTGTGATTCTGTGCTCACTATTGTTGCTTTGTATATTTTCGATTGTATGACTTGTCTATTGCTCTTTATTTGTAGCATGATGGTTAATAAAATTATTCTATTCTATTCTAATGATGATAATACATGCCTTGGTATTGGGAAGCGATACTCACAGGATTATCGAGATCTTTGTTAGTGTGCCGGACCGCCCACCAGTCTGACGTCCACTCCCACACATTGCCCACCATGTTGTGCAGACCAAAACTGTTGCTCGGGAATTGATCAACTGGCGCTGTTGAAACGAAGCCATCCAGAGCTGTGTTATTCAGGGGAAACTCACCTTGCCAGATGTTCATCCTACAACAAATCATTCCAATTAATTGTTTCGTTTCTACAGTGGAAGAAAATTGAAGTACTTTGATTTTAAAATAATGAAAGAACAGAGAAGTTGTCTAAATCCACTTTATTACTAATATAAAATAAAATTAGAAAATATACAGTAACATGTTTTCATGTGAACTCACACATCCTCTTTTACTTTGATTTTATTTCAAGAGAATAATTCTAATTTTTTTTCTGCATTGATTCGTTTATACAGTGGTACGAAATACCTTGATTTAATTTCCCATCTTCAACTTGAATAAGGTTGCCGGAGAATGCTCAACAAATTCAGGGTTGAAAAGAATAAAAGGTAGCATCACGTTTGCTCTCTGAAGGAGAATAAAGGTAATTTAATTCAATCAAAATGAACTCTCCATCAATTTCTTTCATTCACCAAATATACTTGCTGATAGCTTAGCTTAGGTGATAAACAAGCTAAATATTTGTATTGTCAGATTTTTATCATTGTAGTCCTTACAATTTAATTATTTCATTTTCTACATGATACAGAAATAAAAAAAAGAAATTGCTTGAATGCAAATCTGTATTGTTATAGTAAAGGAATATCAATGAGTTTTACTGATAGGATTTTTGGAAGATTGCTAGACTATGGTAATTCATCAAAAAAGAAAAAGTATGCGTTTAGCTCCAAAGGAAACCCTTTTAACGGGACAACTCCACCTGACCAATTTGTACAAGTACATCAGATGCAAGTAAACTAAGTAAAAACTAAGTACAAGTACACTAGTTACAAGAGTACACAAATTACAAGTACTCTAGGTACAAGTACACCAAGTAGGCCTACAAGTATTTGGTTGAATACTGGTCACCCTTCCAAGAGCAATTCTCAGTGTTCATAACTCAACATCACGATCAATAAGCAACCACCCTCACCCAGTGACCAATACACAACACTAATATTTTCTTATAAAATTGAACAACGCTTCTTGTGGAAGAAATTAATTTCGTGTTTCTAAACGTGCTTCTCAACAATCCAATCATACTGAATGAGGATACATGCTCCACTGCTAGATTGGAGTTGAGTTGGATATTCACATTTAAACATTTTATTAATGTGAAATACTTTGTAAATCTATAAATCGCATCAAATAAAGTACGATGCTGCAGAAGCTTTGAATAATTTAATTTTTAAAAAGGTACATGCCAAATCTTTTATTTATGAACTTATTTTAGCTAGCCTTTGCATGAACGATGAAATTATAAAGCTTAAAACTTAATAGAATTGATGAATTGATTGTTGTTATTCTAAGTATCCAAGCACGACAAAAATAAAGACGATTATAAGAAAAATTGAAGCCTATTGATTTGAAGTGAAAATTACCGTGAACAATTGAAAATTCTGCGTGGAAGGCAATAGATTGAATTCGCTCTTCTTGATGTAAGAAATATTAGAATATTACTTTTCATTCAGGATTCAGTCCGACTCAATCTAGTTCTGATTGACGAACAATTGAAATATCATGCTATATAGCTATTGTGATGTTATTGAGATTGTAATCAGTAATAGTGCCCTCAAGCGTTAAGTCGTTCAAGTAGAGCATGAGAGCATTGATGTGGATTGTAGTTCCTACAATCATTGATGTAGATTTGTGTATTTTCATCATACCTTTAGCTTCATCTATGCAAGTGATGAAAGAACTTAATTCTATGAAAGGCAATAGATTGAATTCGCTCTTCTTGGAAGAAATTCTAAAGCCATAAACCATAAAACATTGCGAGTACTTAGACTATAACTGGCCACTGGCAGTTTGGATCTTATTCTATTTGCTTTCATTTTAATTGGGAAGAATATGAACTACTACTACGTTACTAACATGTTGTTGATAATACGTAAATGAATTTTTACATCCAGTAAATACTTTTAAACTGTTAATTCTATTATAAAGTTATAAGTTACTGATATTTTTTCAATTCATAATTACGTCTAATTTTTGCATAGGCTTCTTTTCAACGTCCAACAAAAAGATTTTTTCAGAAACATTGAATGTATTCATCTTTTGAAATTGAGCTGTTATGATTTCTTATTCATAAATTTACCCTACTCCATTACCTTATTATCAACGAATTAGGAGTGTCCAAGAATCAATTACTAAATAAGCATCTCATAGCTCAATATTTTCTCTTTCAAACGAGCTATAATATTTTCAACATTAGGCCTTGGCAGCCCTTCAAAGAGGGATACCTCGATACTCCACTCAACTTCCGTACAAACCACGCTTCTGGATTATTTTCAAATGAGAATCTCTTCAACTTGTAGCCCTGATTTGACAGAAAGCGGTTTTTATTGTTAGTCTTCTCCTAAAGTGGCTTAAAATGCCTCTAGACTGGAGAGGAGAAGACTATTGAGAAGATGAATAACTGATTTCGATTGCTTTCCCTATTGGAAGCAGGTAATAATGCGTCCCTATCTAGAGGGCTGTCAAGGCTACTATGTTCGAGATACAAATATGTACTGAATGAACTGTTATTTATTTAGATTTATGTGAGCTACAAAATAACACTGAATAGAATGGCGAACAGTCTTATGTCCAAAACTTTTATTTTTCAAATTTTTCTTCAATAAGCAGTCTACTATGTTCGAGATACAAATATGTACTTAATGAACTGTTATTTATTCAGATTAATGTAAGTTTCCAAATATCACTGAATAGAATGGCCAAAAGTCTTACGTCCAAAACTTTTATTTTTCCAATTTTTCTTCAACAAGCTGTCCAAATGTAGGTCTAAATGTGTGTGTAGTCTGTGCAAGACAATCTGATAAGATGGGAAAATGGCTCCAGCTTGGTTAATATTGGTTCAAAATTATGAACTTGAGTTAGTTCAAAATTATTAATTGTAGGAAACATCCTAATCCACAATTTGAAACCAAAATTTATAATTTTTGAACCAATATTGACCAAGCTGGAGTCATTTTTCCATCTTGTCAGAATGTCTTCTTTGATTGGACAGACAAATATAGCCTATCTTATATCAATATCATAAATTCTCATTCAGAATCAAATCAATTTAGAAATTAAGAGAGGTTATGCAGTTCCAAAGCAAAAATAGCCAGAATCTATAATTTGTCAAGTAGTTGTGAAGGTGATATTGTAGTGGTTATCAACGGAAAGACAAGATATTGTCAAACCAAAGATCTATTAAAAACCGGAACCGGTATCTCGAATTTCAATAAATCTGTGGTTCGACAATATCTTGTCTTTTTATTTGATAATTTATAATCCTACGAAAATTAATAAAATATTTTAAAAAAATTCGATTTGACTTTGGAAATTTAGAACTAAGTTATAGACCTAATGTGGAGGAAACTGATTGATGATTGATGTAAAGTAGGCTAATAATGTCCAGTGTACATGCCTGTGTTGATCGTTGGGCATCATTTTATTGCCCCAGGGGAAGAGGCGCCTATTGAGCGAGCTGCGACACGCAAACTCCCATTCGGCCTCGGTCGGCAGCCGCTTGCCGGCCCACGTACAGAACGCAACCGCATCATTCCATGACACATGCACCACTGGGTGGTTCATTCGATCTAAAGCAAGCAAAACGCTTATGTTAAAGCTTAGCGATGCAATTCTGTTAGCAATAAAAGAATATTGATAGTTAACAATGAATTGAAAAGCATATTTAATTTGAACATTGAATTAGGTAAGTGTATTATAAAAAAGGATACATAACTTATTAGGTATCAACAACGTTTCATAAAAAGCTTTAAGAAGCACTATTTAAGAATAATAAAATAGGACTAATTATATAGGATCATAGAGAAAGGAAAGCTGTTTAAAATATTCTCATACGATTTTCTATGATATTCTTTTTTTATGATAGGATGATCAAAAGGTCACGCACCCCAAGTAATAATATGACTAATGATTTGCTATGAATTGTTGCTTTTTATCACTTCACATTACAAAGACAGGATGACATGAAGGATTTTCTGTGAATCATAGCTAACTACTGACATTATTTATGGAAGTGAAATTTATTTGAGCTTGAGGACTTAATTTGAAATTAAAATAATGTTATAAGTGAAAAATCTAAAATAAGCATAATTATACTAAGTTAATTAGGATAATAAAAATTGATAACTTAGGTAAAGCTTATAGACATGAAGCATTGCAATTGATTTGTTTATTGAAAGTGCTAGATTAAGCATTATTCAAATATCAGAATGATATACAGTATGATGCAAGTAAACTAGACAAACAAGAAGCAAGGTCACTATGGGCAATAAAATGAGTATAGGATATTCAAAAACTATGACAAGATATCAACTTGTTATAACTAAATTGAGTTGGAATTATTCCTCTGGAATTTTATTCACTTGGAATGAATTCAATATGCCTGATATAGGTGTAGTGATTGAATGTGGGGAAAAATGTTGGATAAACGTTTGAACTTAGTGCAAAAGCTATTAGCCAACCTACCATCAACACTGGAATCCGGGCCTTCTGGGGTTTTCCAGCTGGAAGCCTTGACAGGTAGCCACCACGGTGCAACCGCAACAGCCTGAGTAATTGTAGATTTCACCTTTTCACTAATAAGAGGTTCAAAAACAAATGAATCACCAAACCTTTCAGCTTCAGTGATGTAGCTTGTATCATCAACGAAGTTTTTGAACTGTGCATTGTTCACTTCATAAATATCCATGAAAAAATCATCTAGTTTTACTTTCCTCTCAGGACTTTCACCATCAGCAACAATGATAGGTTCATCGGTCCCCATGAGAAATTGTGTACCCTTTATGAAGACCATTTTCTCTCCTTTTGATTGTTTATGGTTCAAGTACGGTTTTAATACAGATCTAAAAGTTGATCTTGAACAAACATCACTCACAATTAAAGCTTCAAGTTTCTTATTTGATGCCACTCCATTACTTTTACATGAGCCAGACTTCTCTGGTGCACCTGAATACTCACTATTGTCTGCATTTTTATTCCTATTCAAATTCGATCCACAACCACAATCCACGTCAGTTTCTAAGTCACTTAAAGATGCCTCAGCAGAAACGATAGGAAAATTCAAAATATTATCATTATTACACACAATTTTCAAGTAATTTTGAAGAGTGAGAAGCATGAATAATGTCCCAATTTGATCCATGTCATCGGTGTTATTACTTACAGGTTATATTAGAAATTCGACTATGAATTAACAAGCAAATTTGAATAAATAGTTACATCGAAGAGGAAAAAAATCAGTACATGATGATGATCACAAGATCACAATAGCTTTGAAACTGAGTTAAAAGAGACAAGGAAAATAAATGATCTCTTGAAGTGAAAATATTCAAATACAATATTTCCAACCGTCGTCTGCCTACCATCAGGTTGACAGGACAGCTGTCATTTGTCGCAGCTGTTTCTTGCTTACAGGCCACTCTGTCAATTATTTTCAAATTTGTATAGAGTAATGTGATAATAAATTCTAGAGTAGTTTATTTTTTTCAATTAAATTGGAAATTAGATTAAAATTTCTAGATTTCAATATCAGTATGAAGCCATAAACCAAAAGCATTGGTGCTAGTAAAAACTTACAGTTACATTGGTGCTACTGATTTGCGTGGCGAACTACAAACTGGTCTAAAGGTACGATTTGGTTGGTGCGGAACGTAACGACCGTCAGCCGCAATGTACGCATACGGCTGCGGCTGAACCATTTTCTTTGGCACGACCCAGTCGCAATGATCTGCCTTCATGATATCCAGATCTACTAGTGAAAAATAAAAATTACTCCATTTTGGTACTATTTGAATCAAAATTTCATCAACTTTGATATTAATATCCCTCATAATCATCAATTTTTCCCTCCTGGTCATCTCAATTATAACTTACTACATCTTTTCCAAGTCTCCGAAATATTTGAGGTTAGAATCCACTGCGACTGGTCGCCGCAACACTGCTTCTGGAGGAGTACGGTCGTCATCGGATGCGGCTGTTGGTCGTGGTCGTTGGTGATACGCATGAACGAAATCGGTCCTATGATTTTACACAGAAGCAGTCCGCCATTTTTTTACGCAATGACCGACGGTTACGTTTCGCACCAACCAAATCCTAGCTTTACTCGGTCAACAGCAACGCGACATATCAACATTGTAAAGGTAAATTTATCTTTTCCCTTTTTTCCCATCGCTGAAGTTCCAATCATCACTGTGAACTGGTCTTTGGACCACTTTGAAGCTTTTCAGCTGACTTTAATTGCTCTTAGACCACTGTGCTTTAGACCACTTTGTATGTCACCGATTTGCGTCACTCAACTCAGCTGATGTTCAATTTATAACATAACCTTATCAGACCTAAAGGTTGATTATGATTGTAACTTACTGTATTTACATACGCCTAAACAATTCAATCAATTATTATTGAGTTAATTGTCCATGTGAAAGTAATTTTTAGTTTGATAAATTATGCAAGTGTTATGCTTGCTGGCAACTTGACGTGTCTGTTTATTAATGTTTCGCAGTCGCAATTATTCAAATTCATTTTTTAGCCACTTGATAGGTTTCAGTGACAGTAATCTTTCAAAGTTGATTAGAATTAGAATGTCTACTGAGAGTTTAGATACAATTTTGAAAGAGGAATACAAAGGAAGCACTGAGGGATGTCATTGCCTGATTTATGCTAAAAATAACAAGAAAGTGTTTGGGGTTTACGAACCAAGAGCCGCTGTTTTGGTAAGCAGAAACCTGCTTACTTAGACAATACTATAAACTATAATCTAAAGGAATAACTTATCTAATTCTTTTACTTTTCAAGATATTTTAAAACTTTTTTCATAGGAACTGAAGAATTTAACTTTTCCTTATATTATTAATTTGTTCCTACTATTTTTGTAAAGACCATTACGTACTAGCAATACTTGACTGGAACGATGAATTGAAGAGTAGAAAAGCTTGTATTTATTGTCTCTGAATTCACTCTCAATTTGAATGCAAGCAATATTTGCTAAGGACCGCTTTAAATAACAATTCCTCAGCACAAATGGCAATTTTGTTCAAAATGAATACTACCAAGTTTCTGGATGAAATTGCCAAAATTTCTTGCAGAATTTTGACTAATGGGTTAGTGCACAATCTCAAATACTCTAGCACAGCTTGGCCGTTTGTGAAGGACACGTATATAAATGATTTCGAAGTCGTCGATCACTCAAAAAAGCAAGATTATAAGAATAGCACTCATGCGTTTCATTGTATGGTGTATGCGAAAATGAATGATCAAACGTTCACAATCCAGAGACCAAGAGGTACTGTTCTGGTGAGTGCATCATTTTTTACAATATTTTTCTGATTTAATGATTGAAGGGAGAACACCGATTATTTGTATTTATTTTTCCAGATGCAAATGAGGTTTGACGGCTACCTAGGTTTTCCCGGTGGTCTAGTAGATCCAGGTGAAGATGCCATACAAGGATTGAATCGGGAACTAGAAGAAGAAATGAATTTGGATTTAACCAAGCATAAAGTGACAGAGAAGGATTTCATTTTTTCACAGCACAGTAGTAGTCGGAACTTGACGTTACATTTTTATGCCTTGGAAACTACTCTACCCGAACTGGAAAAAATTGAAGCTGGAGTACAAGCAGCAAAAGATTATGGATCAGAGGTAAGATACTTAACTCAACTAAAGTTGAAAAAAGAATAATAATTATATTATTATATAATATATATATATTATAATATATAGGTATATATATATATATATATATATAATATATAGGTATATATTCTAAATTTCAGGGAGTAGATCTATTTTTAGATTTTTCTGTACATTGGGTTTGAGTTGAAATTTAAGTTTCGGTAAGTTATGTTGGGTCAAAAAGTTAGAGTTTCATAGCTGATGAAACCTACTTCTAACAGCTGATGTAAAGTACTGGGTTCGCCAATGAAGTGGGACAATTTTAATAAGCAACAGGTTGTTTAAGAAATTATATTTTTGTAATTTTTTATCATAAATAAGTCGAAAATCATTTTTTTAATATAACATCTTCCAAATGTCCTCCTTTGGAATCCATGCACTTTTGCAGCCGGGCCTGAAAGAAACAAGTAGATTTGCTGTGACTGTTACCTTCGTGCGTTACATAGAAATGATTCATAACTTTCTTACACCAGAACTCACCCGTTTTCTACTGAATGAACAAACAATATTCCAACAAGATGGGGCAAAAAACCACATTGCGAGAATTGCTATGAATGCTGTGAATGTTTTGTTTCCAAGCAGCGTCATTTCTCAAAACAAGGATATCCCTTGGTCGCCTCGCTCTCCAGATTTGTCAAACTGTGACTTTTTCCTATGGGGCTACTTAAAAACGAGAGTTTATCCACCCAGACTATCCCAGCTCTAAAACAACGGATTCGAGATGAGATTGGAGGAATAACACTCAATATGCTGCGGAATGTCATGTGAAACTTCATTGGCGAACCCTGTTTCTATTGCCTCTTCTGATTTAAAAAACCTGCCACCTGCCAGCAGAATGGGAGCCCAATACCATCAGAGTGTGTTGTGTTGAATGATTTCCCTCACTCTCAGCACCGCCCATCACTGATAAATGTGGGCCTGTCTATACCAATAACAGGTGGTCATCCAGTTCCCTGTTGGAACTTGAAGAAGGCAGACTGGTCAAAGTTTCAAGGCTATATTGAGGAAAACATTGGCCGCATAAAGCCTGAAGTCTCTAACTACCATTGATTGGTTGGTCTCATCCTGGCATCTGCCAAAAAGTCTATTCCTAAGGGATTCACAAGGAACTACATTCCATGCTGGTCTGAGAGGTGCAGTGAGCTGTTGAAGAAAGTTGAGGAGACTGGTGACCAGGTGGCTGCAGATAGCCTCATCAAAGAATTGAACACTGGTCGGCTGGAGCGCTGGAGGGAGGTCACAGCAAACCTGGATTTTAAATATTCTAGCAGAAAGGCCTGGTCTCTTATCCGCCGTCTGGGTGCAGCATCACAAATGACTCCAATCAAACCGAAAGTCACTCCAAACAGGGAAAAAACTCTCAAGGACAACAGCAAACCCAAACTCAGTAAAAATGCCAAGAAAGAAGTGAAGAGGCAAATAGAGAGCTATAAGCTCAGAATGAGAGATCATCTAGTGTTGTAAGAGCTGTGCAAATGGAAGAGGTTGCCACTGCTATCAAAACAGTCCAAAACAACAAGGCCTCGGCATAGATGGCATACTCCCTAGAATTTGTGACTCACCTTGGTGAAAAAGCTACTGAGTGGCTTTCAAAGTTCTTCACCAAGTGATTGAAAAGCAAGCTACCTCCCGAGTGGAAGGAATCAAGAAATAATTGCACTGCTTAAACCAGGAAAAGAGCCTGACAATGCCAAAAATTAAATAATTTCACTCCTTTGCACACTTTTCAAACTCTTTGAAAAGATACTCTTGTACCCATTGCCCCCTCTGTGGAAAAGTTTCTCCCAGTTGAGCAGGCAGGGTTCCGACCAAAAGGAGTTGTACAGATAAAAGCTAGCTCTAACCACGTACATAGAGAGAGTTTACCAGGGAAGAAATTGAAAACATCAGCTATTCTCATCGACCTGACTGCAGCTTTTGACACTGTCTGGAAGTCAGGCTTACTGCTGAAACTGGGAAAATGTTCCAATGTAACAAATTAGTTCAACTGTTTGACAGTAATACCCTTCAAAAGGGGG